>JABASD010000978.1:0-51712 GCA_019776165.1 Pogonognathellus flavescens | reverse complement strand
GAGCAGGCAGTAATAGTTCTGACATGCGCAGTGTGGTTGGGTGCATTCAGAACTTCACTTGGGATTATAGAAGGTAGAATGTCTCAACTTTCTTCATTCTACCATTCTCACTTTCACCAAAGGTTTGTTGATTCTTCAGAAACAAAATGTCACAATATGTTTAATGCAATCAAAGTGAATATGTTCACCAGAAAAAAAAATTTGTAGCATTTTAAACGGTCACTCTTAAAATATTGCCACTGCCCAGAGCATTAGGAGAGAGGAGTTTTGGATCGTTAATTATATTTTGCATTTTAGAGGACATTTAGATAGTTCTATATTTTAGCATAATTTTTTTATAATTTTATGGTTTGCTTATTGTGGAAACACGTTGATTGGGTTATTTCAGTTATTTGGTTATTGATTTCATTTTTGTATTGTGAATATAATGAGAAAAGAATTAGAGGGAGAGCCAAATCTCATAGTTGCGTTACGATTTGCAAATATTAACGATTCATTATGAAAGAAGAAGGGGATAAAATTACTGAATTTTGGATGACGTAATAAATGATTTATCAAATCTACCTAACACCATCAGAAATGGGTGCAGAATCTTTCCGGCGGCCCAAAGCTCATTGGCCTTCACCTTTTCAAAGATCTGTAGTAAGCGCTACAGCTGCATTTTGCCGGAGCCGAATATTGTAGCTTGTGCCCACAACTCTGCAACAACCTTTCAGGGTAACCGCGAAAGTATAAATTCGTATCCATATTTCGGATGGAGTAGTAATTTATAATTTAGCTGTATTAAAATTGATAATTTAATTAGTATTCGATTTCGGATAGTGGGGATCTTTATTAACATTACGTCGATTTTAATTACTAAAACCGAGTTATGGTATTGATTCCAATTAAAATGGGAGGAGGACTGCGGAGCAGTTGCTCAAGGGCTATTGGTCTGTTTTCGAAAAATAATATAGTTTTAGATGTTCGGGTAGCATACATTTCTGGAAAAGCAATGAAAACAGAAGCAGAACTGAAGCGGCCCAAAATAAAGCCATGGCCTTACAAAGGTAGGAATTGTTACTAAATTCGGACAATTCAGAGCTTTTCTGATATACTGCGTAACCTAAATATATTCATAACCTAATTAATATTGCTTTGATTTTGTTTAGAAAAAGGTTATAACACTTTCCATCATTTCATCGATGCTACTCGCAAACGCTTTACCGAAAATACCAAAGTCATATTAGTGGAGGGGCCGGTTGCCTGTGGTAAGACCGCTTTTGCCAAAGGTTTAGCAGCAGATTTGGAAATGGAATATTTCCCGATGGTGAATATGGATGCTGCGTACATAAATGACTATGGTTATGATTTGCGTCAGTTGGATGATAAACTGCCTAAACATCTTCGAAGTTTCGACTTTGACAACTTCATTAAGGTGAGTATTAAAAATTATAGTCATTATTTATATCATTAATAAAAAAACGCTTGTGGCATTTAAACATTTAAAGTAAATGACGAAATAATTGAAAAATGTTTAGACTCCAACCGATAAGAGAGCTATACCGATGCAGTTTAGTCTGCTGAATATTAAATATTCACAATATGTTGACGCTTTGGCTCATCTGATGAATACTGGGCAAGGAGTTGTTTTGGATCGAAGTTGGTACAGCGATATGGTATTTACAGAGGCAATGCATGCTTGTGGCTACATCGATAAAAGAAGTAATTTAAATAATTCATGCTTTATAGTTTATAATAATGAACATAAAATGTAAGACTATTGAGACTATTTTTTACTGAATTTTAGTTCGGGACTACTATTTCAGACTGCGAGAAAATGTGTACAGCGCAGTTATGAAACCTCACTTAGTAATTTATTTGGATGCACCCATTTCCGTTGTCGAAACTAATTTAAAGAATCGTGGAAAAGGCGAAGAGAAAACACTCACTACAAAATTTCTGGAAACAATGGAGCACACATACAAGCAACAGTATCTTAAATCCATTAGTGAACACGCAGAGTTGCTCATTTACGACTGGAGTGAACCAGGAGATCCAGAAGTTGTTGTAGAAGATATTGAACGAATTGACTTTGATCGATTCGACATACATGACCCGAAAATGGAGGATTGGAGGATGGTTCAAGAATATGATTGGGCAGAAAAACGATACTTGTATGCACTTTCATTTTATGAGCTTGCATTTCATGCATTTGTACAATTGTGAATAGTGTTTTAATTAATATTATGTTGTTTTAAAAGCTATACCAATCACAAAGATATGGTGATGAACGGCTTCTTATTTCCTGACCTTTCTATCCCTGAAATGTTGCTGAGTGGAGAAGACGCTGAAATTCAAGAGAGAGTTTATGAGTCGGTAAGTCTTACAAACTATATACTAGAAGTAATGTTGGAAAAAAGCTTTATATAAAAGTTATGTCAAAGTATTCAGAATCACCGGTTCTAAAAATTTTAAAACAATTTTCCATTCAGTATAAGATTTTTTACAATAACCATGCTATTGATGGTGTGTTGTTTATGCAAAATATATTTTCAATCAGTTTCTGTTGTCGTATTAGGGCCTCCCAATTTTACTCAAGTTAAAGATATACACGGTAATCAATTAGAGTAAAACGGGGGTTCTGTAAGACGTTTGGTCAGTTGTAATGTCAAAACAGAACAATTGAAAACAATAAAAGTTCATTGATTACATCATGCAATATAATATGTATTAATTTTAAATGATTCTATATTGGACAGGCTCCTGGAATGGAATACAGACCTGGGTACAATGCGTCAATGGGTGACACTGGAATTCTTTTTAAGAGCAAGATGCCTAGACAAAGTGTTGTTATTCCTGACCGAGAAGAAATTGCTGCAGCAAAATAAATACATTTTTGTCTGAAATATTTCAAAATAATTTCAACCGAGTAAGCATTGTTGAGTTGTTCGATTAAAGTGTGGTAAAGCGTCTGCCTGAATTGAACATAATTTGTAAAGTAGGTACCTATTATTATAAGAAATGCGGATGTAATACCTAAGTCTAAATAAAATGTGCTGTACGTGGTGTAGTGTCTTATAAACATTTGTCTATTTGCTGTGATCGATGAAATGTTTGCATAGTAAAATCTATTTGTAATCTGACGAGAAATACGTATATATGGAGTATATATAGAGAACATTAGTTACTTATTACCTTGTAGACACGAGTCGTGTCTATTACGACTATTACTCCTATATTTGAAATTCATCAGACTACTCTCTTGGCACATTGTTAGACCAACAATAAGATGTATGGTCATGAGTCATGATTATCCAAGTTATCACAATTATTTAAACATAGAAAATTTTCATCACTATTGTCCCGACATAATATTTATTATTTTTAATATACTATCATTCCCCCCCCCCCCCCGATATGGGAAGTTGCATTGTAAAAAATATTTTTTGACTTATTAAAAATGAAATTAGATATATCTAAATTCATTTTTACTTTCTTTCTGCTTTCTGCTAACTTTCTGCCTTGTTTCTAATGTATTTTTAGGAAGGTAAGAGTCTGCCTATGCCTGGATCTTACCTTTGTATACTTGTGCACAGAATCAATTAGCATACTAACAACTGTAACAACCCTAGCACAAATCATAATATGAAAAGGACACTGTCGAAACAGGCATCAAAGATATCAAATCTGTACATACCTTTATACAGCTAACCTTTTAAACCGACAATTTAAAATTTATAGCCATAATAGCGGTCATACAACAAAATCATAGTTTATAAATTATTATTATAAATCATGTAAATTAAGTCTGTTCATGCATGCGTGCATAATAACCACGTATTTAATTGTTTGCAACTTTAAACGCGGTATAAAATATGAGCTTGGATCTTTCCATATGGAATGTACAGGAGCGTTTGGAGTGATCACCGCATTCTTTTTCTGACTCAACTAGGATACGAAAATGACAATCATTTTTTCGATATAAAAATGCAGATATCAAGACATTGATATTAATTATTCCACTGCGAAAATCTCTAGTTGCGTCTGTGTTTCAATCGGTTCTCGGATTACTTCAAGATTACCTACAGACTGTACATACTAGAATATTATGTATTGTATTCATGTTACCCCAGAAAGGAAAACAATATTATTATTTTATACCTATAGTCTGGATTCCATACTTATTCTCTTCACTGGATCTATAAAATCCGTATCACATCCGATTGGTTCGGTTTGTTCCAAAAACCATCACGACTGAATCATAATAATAATAATTGTTTGTGTGTCTCATTTCTAGGTTTACTTGACTTATTATTAATGTGCTATGGTTAGTAATAGTACATGTAGGTTTGGTATTTAGAAACGATCGTAATGCAGACAAAGTTCAAGTTTATACTACATACCTACCTACACTACCTAAGTGGTTAATCAGTTCTTACAAAATATAATTACATATTAGAAGTTTCATCCTGAATCCTGAAAGTTGTAAATTTACAGCTTAAAAATACGCTCAAATACACTATAATGTGAAAGCATGTACATTTACAACATTAATAGAGCTACATACATAGCCGTAATAGCCATAGTACTTCTACTTATTTACAGAGAACAGCTCATTGTTTGTTTTCTCTGATGTTTACTAGTATTTATTAATTTATCCAATTCCAATGGTACTGTTGTAACATAAAGTAATTTCTTTTAATAATATTATGGGTTGTGTATAAGGTACTATAAAAGAACGTCCCATTTGAAACAAAACTATATTAAGTCATGTAAAGGAAAGGGTAAAATGAACATACTTTTGTTTGCAATTTTAACTTCTAATTTCTAATGTACTATGTGTGTATGCACAAGTTGACAGTTTAAGTAAATTAGTAAAAGTAAAATTAAACTTAGTAAAAATAACCCTAATTACATAACATGACATTAGCAGTGCAGTCCTTAGATTGAAAATAAATTATGCATTTATAAGTACACATATAGTATTGTCTCAAATCTTGAATCCATGGGACCAATCTGAAATGCTCCACCAGAGACATTTTGATCTCAATGTGTGATGTCGTGTCTTCTTTGTCATTTTCTCTCCGATTTGCATGAATACAGAAAAACGCTGATATGTAAGTACTTTATCATCACCAGACTGAACAGAACTTTGTAACAATATGGACAAACATTATTACTAATAATAATCTTTCATTAAACAAAAGACTGCGTAGATGAGTTAACAATTTATGCGTGTTGAGTAGTTAATGATTAAAGTAATATATCAAGATCAAGACAGAATGCTTATTGTGTATCACCTGTGTACATGCAAAAAACATCTACCATCCAGGCTCTACACAATTCACAAAACAATGGAAATAATAAAATATAAGAGCAAAAAAGCAGAGACCGATAAGAAGCAAGCAAAAAGCTACCTAATGTATCCAAACCATAACATTATTCTACCGACGACGTCAGTTGTTTAGTTCAGTTCGTGTTACATAAGTATAATGCACGAATACACCTCAGGTTCAGTTCAACCCATGCAATATAACTTTACACAACTATTTTTCTCTTTGTTTTACGTTGCCTTTACAGCACACACATACATAGTACTTGATTTAAACGAGAAGTTCAGTCAGCTCACATATATTGTACACAGGTACAAATAGAGACAGGTATATACAGTACATCTTGTAGTAATAGGTACCTGTACACTGATACCTACCTTGCCTTGCTTACATAAGTTATACTCCCTATATAACTGCCTTTATTTGTACTACATGAACGTAGCAAGTTAAACTATTGATATTATACTTTACATTTATCCTACAACACCGGCTGCATTTATGCTACTTGCTACGCAACTTTAATTACTTTCACCTTCCTGTAATAAAGTGATTTTTGTGAATCTTTTCGAGTGCTATATTTCTGATTACAATGTAACAAACATTCATTCGATACGTACAAAGAGGCTTCATCGTGCACTTTGTTCTAAAAGTTCTGTTTATACCTTTTACACAGTCAATAGTAGTATTAACTATGAAGGAGCAGGTAGCATAACACACAGATGAGAAATGTATATGTTTTGTTACATTCATTACATACAGTGTACATTGTATCTGTGTATAAGAACATATTATAATGTGTACGCTAATTCACTTCTTTGTTAAATGCTCTGACCACAATCACACCCTACAATTAGTCGCAAATGTTATTATAGATGCGTTGCTGTCGGTCTAGTGCACACGACAACCAAAAACGTGTGTCTGTATATTGCAGGTTTTTTCAATTACATCGTTTTACAATTAGAATTGTAATATCTCTTTCTCTATCTACCACTTAAACCAAAAGAATGTCATGCGACCATGTTTCGTTCTCGTTCTATGCAATTAGACTTTAATTCAACAGTTTTTTATGTTTACTACTATATACACAGATAATATCCAATAATGCACATAGGTAAGAGATAGATAGGTTAAGACAGGTATATTATGGTTTATTATTTTCAGACTAATTTGTACCTAAGCTAAAAACTGGTAGGTTATTACATTTACAGATAATTACATCATGGTTAGCACAATTGTGATAATAATAATAATGATTTCGATATGAGTACTTACCTATAGATAACAATAATTCATATGCATGCATATTGCAGTTATAAAATAATGTGCATAGAATCATCAACTTGTTTTACGATCTGTAGGTTTCAGTGTCATAAAGAAACTTTTCATTGCTTAGAAAATGAACAGATTAAGATTAGAGAATTATTAGCTTATTATGTAACGTCTACGAGTGTATTAGTGCTTAAATGGTTAAAGCTTGACTCAAAGCAAAGAAATGCGATATTTCATGTATAGTATGCGAACTAAATGTACACGGACCTAACAACGTTAATAATGCAGCTGAGTTCCCGAACTCACTCCCACATAGAAATAATAACATAGACTTATAGTTCCTAACTATAGTGTACATTGTGTAGTCTAGGTGTATAAAAACACTATGTGTATAAAATGAGAGCCACATTTACGTGTAATGATAATAGTAATAATAATACCTCAACTCTTGGGTTTAAAACCATCTTGCATTGATGTATGGACAAGGAGCATGGTCTCTCTCTCTCTCTCTCTACCTCTTTACATTGCATCCAGAGTGTAAAAGGTACTTTACCAGCGACTGACTGCATCAGCCTACCAGCGAATAATGTTACAAGCTTTTACAGATATGGTATGGTTATGTTCCTTGTCTACAAGTTGAACTAATACGCAAGCAAACCAACTACTACTACTCTTCTGTCTCCACTCACCGCTGCTTTTTAGAACAGTTGCATATATATATTTTGCTTGCATAATACAATGCAATGTTTCCTGTGCATCCCACAAATAGAGCTTTTATTAGACAAATATCAACACAATAAACTTTAGTTCAGCTTAAAATGCTATGCATCTACTAAACACATAGTACTTCTTCATAAAATGTGAAATATTTTGTTATGCACAATAAATATACTCTTGTAAAGTAAAACGTAGGATCCATACTTATAAGTGCAGTAGTATAGTAGTGAATATAATATAGGTTTAATAGAACATGATCTGTTTAGTCCTTCAACTTGCCTTGATTATTGGGCCAGTGCTTGAAGGTGCTAATCTATCCTTAATTATTGTTTCTAACCTGTTTGTTAGAACGAAGCAAGTTGGTAATTAATATGGAATTCGTGCTGCTCCAACTTTGTGTAAGTATTAGTTGTAACCGGTGTGAACTGTATTGAAAGTGTATCATGTCTGTGGTTATTATGTGATGCTCCTGCTGCTACCGACATGTTCAGGATATGCCCAGAAACTAATCGGATAATTAGTAAATGATAGTCATTACCACCAACCACCCCAATTCCAATATGCAACTTGGAATAAATAAAGCATTCGGTAAACACTAAGCTTCGTTTCACTTTATTAATGATCATAACTTCATAAGTAACACACTTGCATTGATAATAATAACGTGATTTAAGAAAATGACATGGTGAGATTAATTGGTTGGATTGGAACAAATTCCTCCTAAGTATATGCAGGTGGTATACTGTATGATAGTTCTTTGTTAATTTCGTGACTTACCACTCTTATTACAAGTACCTAATAATATTATTTACGCCTTAACAATGAATGCTTGATTAGTTAAAAGGATTCATGAATTCATGTATTAATAATAAATGCATTATTCTTTTGGATTGTGTCATTGAAGTTGAAACGTGTTTATTATGATGCATTGCACATCTAGGTGAGAAATGACACCTTTCGTCCATACACGTTCTTTGTGACTTTTATACACAAGAAAAGTATATTATAATAAGAATATCATGATGGTATGTCGCATTGAATTTTGCACGTTGAGTCTTGTAAACATTAAAGGTGGTCCTATAATACACACACGCGTCCAGTAAATAACAAACTTTTAAATGTGAGAATGAGAATCTTCGTAAGAGTCTGCAGAAACTTATTACATGCTAACTACTTGCTTATCTAAATGTAAAAAATTATTTCTGGAGACCATACCGTAACAGCTGCAGTTTCTCTTGCATTAGAATGAATTTATCTAAAAATAAGTATTAATCCATGCAGTAGAAGTTGTATCTTAACAGCAACTGCCACCTTCATTAGATGACAATTTTTTTTTACTTTTGATATCATTACTATGATATTGGTTGTACTTACTAGAGTCACAATGCGTGTGCACATACCTCATTTTGTTAATTCTCTGTTCAGGTTGACAAGGGAAGCATAATGGAATCAAATGCTTAAAAAGTTGTTGCAAAGACAGTCGGAATTTAGTATAAAGGGGATTCTCATGCACTAGCGCAACTGAAAATTGACAAATCTCAGAGAATCATTGTAGTCGTGTACATTACCATGATAATGCAGCATTGATATCGGTACAACGTACAAGATACTTTAAAAGTCACTTACTACATAACTGCCATACATATTGACAATTTTCGTCCAAGCTCCGCTCAACCCTCTATTGTGTTCTAATACAAAGCATACCATTGTGAATTGTTTGCGTTGTAAAGGAATAATGTAATCTAATTGTAGCAAGAAGAGTAGAAGCCAGTGATACACCAGGGATATCAACCGACAACATAACCTTCATCCAGATAGCATACAAAAACATTTTACAGCTAGCAATAAATACTCCATTTTTCCCGAATTATCTGTAGATACAATAACATTTTCACTTGTATTAATTGTTTTTACACTAACCTTTATATCTTAAAGAGCAAAATTTATCGCATGTACTCAGGCCCATCTAATAAGAAAAAAATACCAAAGAAAGAAAGTTGGTAAGAATCTGAACAAAATTTTGGACTGCTATTTGTGTAAATCCTTAATAAATATAAAGTAAAATATGCTAAGACCCTACTAGGTAGTAGTAGCAATGTAACAATTTTTCAATGCGATACATGTTTAAAATGTCAATCGCGTATAATTGAAGAGCAGCGTAAGTTGTTATAAATGTAAAGCATTTGGTAATTCTATTGGATCGGTGTTTCTGTGTAAATTTTGATGGGTTTGGGTCGTCATGTTTGATTCATTTAGTGCTATATAGTAGCTGCAGTGTGTTGTGTTATGTGTGCGAGGAAAATAGTAAAGCAGAAGGCAAAGTATGCATTCTTTCCATTATTGCATTACTTACTGTATGTATGATAGCTATTATACCTCCAGCAAAGCTTAATTCAGCGTTTCAAGTATACTATGAAACCCACACAATGTATTTTGTATATAACGCATAGGAACTTTTTATGTGTGCAAGTGTATGTTTGTATGTTGTGTGTAAAGTAAGTTAGTTACTTTAGTTATGTGTAAAAGGAAGGATACATGTTATACAGATACACAGAAAATGGACAGACATAGTCAGAACCGAGGCAAGGAATGGATTGAGTAGGGGAACGAAAGTTGGATGGAATGGAAGGGAGAACGAACAACCGAAGATAGCTTACGAATACATATTACTGCCACGGCAAATGCTTAAGTATACACACTACAGTCTATCTTTCGTTAGGGATACCAATTTCTGGCAACTTTTTCCAACCACCTTGTTCACAATACGATTCTTCCTACATACTGATGAACCATCCAATTCTAACATTCGTATTTGTATTTGCAGTCACCTCTTTTAGCTCTTATAGCTTTTGGCCCTACATAAACCTACTTTATCTGTTCTGTGCTTATAGGTATCTGCCAGAGTTGATTTAATGTACCTTGTTAAACTAGTCATTAAATTTTGAATTCATTAATGTCAATGCACGCAATAATATTCTTTGTGAATGTAGTTTTATTAATTTAATGTACATTAAACCGTGTTGTACCCTTTAATCGAAAAGTAAATGACAAAACTTTTCTATTGTATGTAGTACACATATAGCGTGATAAATAAAGTTAAATTTTGTTATGTGTGCATCAACACATTCAGTTATCGCACACGTAGTTTAGTTGAACCAAGTAAAATATTAATGATTGTAATAACAGAAATAGTAATAAAACGAAAGTATGTATATGTAAATATAGACATTACTATGATGCAATTGAATGAGGTTGCAGGATTTATACTTGGTGATACAAACTGACTAAAGTTAATCCATGAACAATTGTTTGCATATATTAAGGTATATAAGTATAATATGGCACGAAGATGTTTTTCTAAAGTGTTACACGTTACGCAGCTACTGGCTACGCACCATGGAAGTAAAAACTCCATCAGTTTCCCTCGAACAATTGCACGCATTTTGTCTACACAAAAGAAAGACATGATGCATAGCAAGAGAATGATGCAAGTACATAATAAGTTAAGTTTCTTAGTACTGCCTACATAGAATTAATCAATAGATACAAAACACTTCATAAGATGACTGTTGGCTGACCACAAGAAGTAAAATGGCACTGGGTTTGTTGAGAGATCATGACACACCACAGGTTTGAGGATCGTAATGAAATGAACAAGTGATTAAAAGGAGATTTAAAGTGTATTAAATCCTAAGAATCTGTGGATAGTGAGCTAATGACGGAAGATATGATGTTCCATGATGATCGTATACAGTATATTATGCATACAAACTAAATCTTTCCTGTTGTGTATAAGTAAGTAGGTATTAAATCAGAACGAAGTCTGTGTATAACGTATAACGTGTGTAGTAAAAAAGCAAAACCAGTTTGAACATCCGGTAATGGGTGCACGGTAAGTTTTGGTAACCCTTTTATTACGGACGAACGGACAGGACAGGCATAGTAAAGTGAGGGAAGAAAGGGCTATGATCCTATATATCCTAACCAAGCAAGTTGTATCTTTTCCTACATTACTACTACTACATGGATATACTTTAGTTTTCAAAGATACGAGCAGAGTAGGTATACAAGGCAACCCTAACACATACACACTCACACACACGAAGAGAAACCTGGGTTGACTGTTATACTAAAACTAAGCTTGGCTTGGAGTGTAGTAGTAGTAGTAGTAAAAAGTAAAGTACAGGCAGGCAGGGAAGGCTAAGCAAAGGCAATGTAATGTAATAGCAAAGGAGAATTGTACACGGAGTATTCTGTGTATATAAGAGTTGTATAGAAGGAGAAATATTAAGGGAAGGATGGCAAAAGCTGGGCTATTGTAGGTAGTAGTAGTAGAAGTAGTAGAAGTCTAGCGAGGTTTTCGTAGCTTGGCTTGCTGCTCGTCGGTTCAGTTCTCTTCTACAGCCACAGTACAGTTGAGATCAGAGGCAGTGTGAGTTGAGTGAGTAGTAGGGGCGAAAACAAACCAAACTAAACATTTCGAGTTGAAGTTGAACATTCAAGTTGAAAACAGCTGCAGTTCTCCAGCAAAGCTAAAGCTTCATGCAACCTTAGTTGGTGGATCTTGGTCTGTGTGTAGCTTGTGTAGCTGTACGTGTGTTAAAGTTCTCTCTTCTCATCTTCACTCACTTCACTTGAGTCATTCATATGAACTCAAAGTGTATCCAAAGATCTCATCTTCAATTTTCCCATGACTTTCAATTGCCGAAGAACGATATACATTTGTGTTCGTGGTTTGGTTTTGTGCACATTGTTGATGCTCAAGATTTTGCATACAAGTCGTTTGTGTTCGCACGCTGTACTTAACTTATGTGTAACCTATTAGTACACATGGAACTACAATATACACATTGATAAATTTTTCGGCTTTTGTGCTACCACACTACTAACATCGGGATTCCTTTGTGCTCTTCAGGATGTAAAGTGAGCTTCCAGTTCGTTCGTATTAAATGCGGTGAAGTATCTGTATCTGTAATTGTACTCTTTTCCAGACGCGTCTTTCCTTCTTGTGTGTTAAAGTGTGGCTTTCTACTATATAAAACGTGAATCAGTGTGTCAGTTCATAGTGTGTACGTGTGTCAGTGTATTCTAATGTGTTCACAAGATATCTGTAGTTTTAGTAATTAAATTCTGTTATCAAAGAAAAGGAAAAGGAAAGAATATTATTATCATTCTCTATGATCAATCAGCGAAGTATAAATAAATACAGATCGCTTTTGGAAACAAATGTATAGCATTGTGTTGTTATAAATTTCATTGAGTGTTTCTCATGTTTGGGATAAATCTTATCTGTGTCTTATGGAATGGATTCATAAATATTTCACCTAAATATGCCACAAGACTACTATCGCTCTTCTCAGCTTAGACAAGGTGAGAATATTATTTTCTACTTAGGTATTTACTAAAGTGACAACCCATAGGAAATATGTTTATAGCTAGAAGCATGTCTGCTCATAAATAATAGGTTTATCTTTTGCTATGCTTAGTTGTTGGTGTACTGTTCAGGTTAGATTCGCCTTAGTGAGTTATTTCAAAGCTGTAGAGTTGTACAGAGCTGACTTGAAAGAGTAAAACTCAAAAGATGCTTTGAAGGTATTAAGCAGAAGTAGGACCTACAGACAAGCACCAACCGATTCGTTATAACTATGACTTATCTGTTGATAAGCACCTACACTACACAAACTCACAATTATTGCCATATTAAACGCAATGCAATTTAGAAAATGAATTATAATCTTGGCAAAGAATGAAAATAGCAAAATGTGACTTTACAAGTTGTTCTGGCAATGTGTTGTTGGATTAAGTCAGGAAAGTACTTGTATAAATGCATTGTTTCTCTTGGATGGGTTTTGGCATCAGAATTCATAGCGTTTAGTCATTACAGATTAGTAGCTCGTCTCCCACCATTATGCGGTTAGGGTAGATTACTACCAGACTGCAAATAATGTATTAGTAATACCAAGTAATTAGTATTAGCCTCAACTCTGTAAAGAATCTCTGTATGCACTTATCAATAATTTATTTCATGTGTTTCAGCACAAGTCAACGTAACTTATTAACCACGTACTATAATATTACATATTATTATTACATGCTCAGCATTCTCCAATAAATCTCACTCAGATTGAAAATGTTTACTACTAAATAACTTTCACTTGAATAAAACATATACACAAAATGGTTTGTAACAATGTAAAGTTTTGTGGGTTCGTGTAGAAACATTACAAGTGCTAAAAAATAATTAATCCGGGTGGTTTAATCCAGCCAGAGTAGAATACATATAGATACACACAGTCAAAGTTTTGCAGATTTAACCAGTGGCAAAACCGGCTTGTCAGTATAAAACCAGGATGATTCCAATCCGACGTTGCTGTGTTATTCTTTCCTTTGTAAACAGCATTGATCTGACTGGCATTCGCAGGTTGAGTTTAAGTTTTCGAATCGTGTGCTTGCCTATAGCACTACTGTACTTATAAGACCATTGTGTCGCCAGAGAGAAACTTGTCAGTCTATCTTCTACATCCACATGTGTGTTTGTATTGTGTGGCAAAAAGGAACTCACGTTTTTACTGCATGGATGAATTAAAGTGTGATTTCTCCTTGAGTGCAGAGTAAAACGAAATTCCTTTTTGGATTTCCTGTGACGGTGACAACACATATTCTTTACTGGATCACAATTTACCCGTAATGCTTCTGCACTGCACTTTTAATGCCTTCATGTATTTACAGTTTTACTTATGTAATAGCATATCTTTATACAAATAGTAGATTGTATACAAACATATTTTATATCGAAAGAAGTACGTGCGTTTGTGTGTAGACTACTAAGTGTTCCATGAACCTTAGAATATTATTTACCCTTGACATTGTTAGTTAATCATTGAATTACGTACCTAAGTACATTAAAAGTTAAATATATTGCTGTATAATATTTAGAACAAATATTCTCTACTTTGAGTCATAAGACCCATTTATTATGAATCGTGGAGATGCCGTATTTATGGTGGTTACAAACATTTGGAGTAAAGAACCTTTCTACAAGGGAATAATAAAATAATGAGGTGACAGCAAAGTACCTTTGTATTCTCGGCATAGTAGCACTGGGTTAGTATTTATACTTATGGCTTCGGAAACACGATGAACAGATGGGTATAATCTCACTAAATAATGAATCTTTCGAGAAAAAGCATTCTTTACTTTGTCTTCAACGTATACCTACCTATACTTATAAGTACATGATGCTATAACATCTCTAAATAATTCTCGAATAAATTCTCCTATCGAGAAAGAGAGTCTGTTTATTCATAATATTACAGTCTATCACAAAGAAGAGCAAAGTTTGAGATTTGTGACCTGTGACTCATTTCTGTAAGTACAAATGATAAAGATTTTGTCACAGTGAGTAAAATGTTAAAGTTCTGTAATAGATAAGTGCATAATATTATCATCTCAAAGCCGAAAGCGTCCTGCAGACTGCAAGTGGTTTGGAATCCTATATAGGATTACACTTTCAGTTTGTCTTGTGTCTAACTAAAGGTGAAAAGGGGATAAAGGAGAAATGTAGCTATAGATATATAGTTAGGTTAGGATATTGAAGGAGAATGAGAGACACTTACCGAAGCAATTAAAAAACTCATAACAGACCAGTAAATACAACAATGCATCTCCCTTTTCATTCCCCGTCACAGAATACTAAACAACGCAGCACATCATTATACATAGAAAACATTAGGACCGTACTTTACGCCAACGTGCATTGTATTGCATTAATGGCAAGAGAGAAGCGCACATCGAACCGCTTGCATTGTTTAGTGTCATTTTACTTACGCTTTATAAAGTATGTTGTTGTACTCCTAGTTTTTTCACATCATGTACATGCCTGTCCCGATTTTATATGCCTCAATAGGCTTTGCCTCTTCAACTGCCAAAAACCATTTTGAAGAAGTAATGATAAGACTGTTTTTGATTTGAGAATCATAAACCTGTGAGAAGCTGCAACTACTAATAAAACATTGTAAAGTTGTAAAGTGTGCAAGAAAAACTGAAATGTGTCTGTACCTACATACAAGGGATATTTATTGTACATTAAACTTTACATACTAGTACGTTCCTATATAACTGTATATAACTTTTAGGTAGAAAATAACCATGCCTTCATATTCACTCGTATAGAACGAATAGTGCAGTGTAGCAATAATGAAAATATTTACTGCACACATCACACCGTGGCATAAAACACAGTTTCGTATAATGAGAGAATGAAATGAAGTGTAAGAGTGACTGTGATGATGATCGCATGTAGAAGGGATGGTTGTAGCGATGGAAGAGTATTGTAGAAATATTATATTATAGAAATGTAAATCAACGGCAATAGAAATGAAATCTGTTTAGCAGAAAGCAGTAAACGGACAAAATAGTATGCTATATAAAGTAGCAATGGCCATGTGAGGTTGTGTACTATAAAAAGAGGCAGAAAATAAGGCAGCATAAAGAAAAGAGCAAGTTATGCAGTGTGGAAGCATAATATAATAAGTAGTTGTTGCATGAATGTGTATATCTGTTATGATAGGCAACTAACATTTCACAACAAAAGAACATGCCGATATAATAAAGCTGGAGGTAATACGTAAATTGTATATTGAGGATGAGGCATTTCAATTAACCATTAATGGCCAAAACATGTATATGTACGGGCTGTCGACGGTGTGTGCTTATGGCTGTGTGTGCGTGTGATTCTTTACTAGGCAAGGAGCTCTATTATTTAATGTATCCCATAAATCACAGACAGGCTGCACTGAAGAAAGTGCCGGTACGCTATTCTGGCTCCTTGGAAAGGAATCACGACATGAGAAAAATGATAATGACATAAAAGCTCTTCGTCATTTCTGATTTTTGAGTTTTGCGAACTTGGCCCGTTTGCTTACGTTTACACGATTTTTCCTAACCAAACCAAGCTAAACCAACCAACCAAAGTAAATCGTTGTTCATTTCATTCCATGAATTCCTCTTTCCTACAATACTCCACATTGTCCACATAGTATTCCAGCTAATACATCCAGACTGCACCACACCATATACCCATATTATTGTGTAGGTATATATAGACCTAATAAAATGTAAGCCTTCTGATAACACTGCGCATATTGGATGTCTATGTATACACGTATTATGTAATGAATACCAGACACAGAGTGTACACATATTATGCAATATGTATTCTTGAAAGGTATAGCGTTAGAGTTCAGATGAAAGGTCGTCGTATACTAAAGGAGTGTCATGTAGTTGTAAAGTATAATACGGATCATATGCTTTTCTTACTAGATAAGATAAAGATGCTCTATAAAATGTTTGCGATGAGTGAATGTGTACTAAAGTCTTTCAATTTTAATTAAAGATGCGCGTAGTAGTGTATTTAAGGACACTGTGCGTAAATATCTTTCAATGATTAAGTGTAAAAGAATGTTTACAACTACGTCAGTTTCCTTACTAACATAGAGGCTTAGGGTTTAGCTATGTAAATATTTCCACTGCCTCTGAATGCAGGGGAATTTAAAATATTCTACACATCCCACTTTGCATTCTACTGCACAATTCACGAGTAATGATATTACTTAAGCTGTTTAAAATATTTTCGTCGTGTGGAACATGTAGTAATTTGTAATAACATTTAATAAAATATATTGTGTAAACTTTGAGCAAAACAAGGGTTTATGGTTGTTCGTAGCAGAGAGAAGTGGAAGTAGTTGTTTTTGAACGCATATATAAAGTTATATACAATTTCAGAAGGTTCAGCTCTCTAGTCAATTCCACTCTGTTTCCCTTATTTATTCATGTTTATTGAACTTTAGTGTTGTGGTTTTCTCTTTGGCCTTTATTCCCTGATCGTTGTTTTGTTGGCTTGTGTTTGCTTTAGCTTACTTAAGTTTAGTTTAGTTCAGCCTTGTTGTGTCTTTCCTACTTTTTCCTGTCCTTATTTCATTTTCCTACCATCCTCCACAGCTTTTAATATACCTGTGTATACATATTTAGGTTTTGTTGAACTTGTAAAAGTAAATGCATCTTTGGAATATGTATAAGAATCACTTCTGTAGACTTACTCGTGATATTCTACATATACAAGCAAATTCAAACGAAAGCAAAGCCATAAGGCAAACCATAGACCAATACACCACCATGCCATACATACGCACCTTTCTAACCACAGAGAACTACTACAAGCCCTGTACCACACCAACAGAGAGAGACCAAGTCAAAAGAAGGCTTGTTTTTTACCACCTTGATCACCATTTGTCGTTTGATTTTTTACATTGTTGCCTTTGGCTGTTTAAGCCATCCCCATGGTATGCATGCACGCTTCATTGCATGCTCACACAACTCTACAGAATTAATTTACAGCATATAAAACTTGTTTTAGAGTTTACCATGTTATTTATACATATATTTATTTATTACTGCTGTATATTATATGTGTATATTGTATTCACAATGATATACTGACACTAAGTCGATTAATAGCTCTCAAAGAGTAATTAAACTGTACAAGAGGATAAAAACTAATTTCCTCGTCGCAGTTTGTAATGTATTAAGTTTAATTACGAATGCATTCACAGGGTAGTGTTAGAAATATAGAGATGTCATAATTGAAATGTGCTTGTTCGGTAGTTAGCCAAGAAGATTTGACAGAGTATTGAAACTAACAGAAATTCTGTTACTACACAAGATGTGTTCTACGTTGTAAAAAGATAAAAGTCAACATAAAATGTTCATGAACGATCGAGTAGGTAACATGGTAGAAAAATAGTCAGTATATATAGCATATCATAATATGCTAGTGAAAACGAAGGAGTAGTAGTAGTAGTAGTCGTTAGTACGTGGTTAGAAAGAATTGGTTGAAAGTAAAGTGTCTAGGTACATCGCAGTTACTAGTATTTCGCGAATCTCCGTGTTGTAATAGCAGACTGTAAAGATATTCGTTTCATTTCATGGAAAATGCACTGCGTGCTTGAAAAATACTAGCAAATGACGATAAGATAGCATCTGCATTCATTCTATTCAGTCTGACATGATTAAAATGAATAGTGTGATTAAGCGTACTTTACTTACCTCCGTATAAAGTAGAGTACCCTACAACAGAGCGTTGTATGAGCGATTCTACTAGCGTTGTGTTAGTGTGTGAGTGAGAATTCTGTGTGGAAAAGCTTTGGGAAGGGAAGGCAAGCAACTGAACTGAACTGAACCGAGCTGACTTTTGATAGGAACTGGAATTCTTTAGAATAGAAGTAGAGTTGAAGGAAGTTCTAGATACTTGATGAAAGGAAGTTGAGTTCTCTCTCATACAATCGACTGGAGATTCTTAAGCTTGCTTTTCCTTGGCTAAATGTTGAGCGAGAATTTCGTGAGCTGGAGCTCATCTTTACAGCCGAATCCTCAAAA
This sequence comes from Pogonognathellus flavescens, assembly GCA_019776165.1. Classification (NCBI taxonomy): domain Eukaryota; kingdom Metazoa; phylum Arthropoda; class Collembola; order Entomobryomorpha; family Tomoceridae; genus Pogonognathellus; species Pogonognathellus flavescens. Next base: position 32,978 of record JABASD010000978.1, on the reverse strand, counting down.
TGCTGCACATCAAATGCTTACTGTAAAATACTACTATAACATAACATTACCATTACCTATAGACCAGGCTCTTCCTCTTGCTATTTCTCTGTGAGTTGTAGTTGTATGCACGGAATACTCATACTTCGGGTGTTTGTAGTTGTAGTCGTGGCAGGAGTGTGTAGTGAAGCATATTAGAGTACACAGAGTGCACACAGATAAACAGAAGATATACAAGGCTGTGTCTCAGTCAGACTTGTGCTCTACGACCATGTATCTATTTACGTATGTATGGACTTATTTCGAGGTTAGAGAAGGCTTTAAAAGCTATTCCCAAAGCACAAAACTCGAGATAAACCACTAAACTCAAAAAGTACAGCTTGTTTTAGCCTAACCTACATCACACCCACACCGCATCAATTTAATCTCCTCCACCCGTAAACACATTCAAGTCGCAACTAACTCAACTCAATCCTTTTTGCTGTTTTGATTTGTATCCAATTGGGAACTGACATTTTTCAGTTAAATAAGTGTCACTAAATTACTTGATGTCTGTTTTGTTTCATTTATAATGTTTAACTTCATGTTCCTCTCTATCCCTGCTCCTTCAATTAAAACGGAAAGAAGAATGTCTCCTGTTTACATCTACAAATAACACAGACTAAATATAAATTTCATTTATCAATTCATTCATCCGTTCAACCTATAAGTACTCAGCTCTCTTTGTTGACACATTCAGTGTCGCAACAACAGTGGGGTGTGTTTTACTCCAATTTATAGCAACAGTTCATAATTAGGTGGTCTACATACCTACAAACAAAAACGATATTATTACGTTCAGAACAGCCTGAATGTTTTGAGAAGCACCTTCTTTTCTTGGTTTCACTTATATACTTGATAGAAACATGGGCTAGGCCAAACCGGCTGCTGTGTTCTGTTGTAAGGTACATAAAATGTCACTTTAGTGCATCGTCATTTTAGTTAGCAATTCGTACCTAAAGAAAGCAGTTGGCAAATTTAATTACATTAGCATTCAGTTTTCAGTTAGGATAGTGCTAAAATTTATACTAGTAGCCTACCATAAAGTTTGTGTTTCACATTAAATATTGTAAGCAGTACATCGAAAATCTTCACAACTCTCACGAAGGCATTAAACGAAACCATATTTTCGTTTCCACTTACTATCTGCTTACAAAATAAAGTTATAAAAGCGCTGCACCTTGCACCAGAATTTAATCTACTAAATGAAAACGCATGTATAGGCATAGTTAACATTACATGTCAGATAGAGGAACAAATTCGTACAATAGTACAAAGTAGTTCAATGGTAGAGTCATCCCTGGCCGAAAAGTGTGGGATTGCATACAACATTATTATTTGGGTTTCAATGTTTAACAGAAATACAGGTTAAGAATTTCACAACTCACTTTTCTGCTGTCTAGTGTGTCTAGTCTACTAAACACGGCCGTGTAGATGTTTATGAAGGTAAATATTTCATACCTTTAGGAAACAGCCTTGAAAGATGTAAACTGAGACGAAATGCCTATCTTATGCCTATCAATAAATGATATACACATATCTTAATTCATTTTTCATTATCTATCAAAGTCAGTTGGTAGTTTGAACACATAAACGAATTAGGTTAAGCTGGTTACACACAATTGATTATTGGTAGTCATCATTATTATTTTCTTTACGTACATTGTACTACAGAACAGCAGCATGTTGAGCAATGTTCGTATAAGGAATGAAATGGAATGGAAACGTGTTAAATGGATTTAAAAATGCATTTGTCATTTCTCTCTGTTGTGTTTCTCCGTAATTGTACGACTGAAGATTGTACTTAAAGGAAGTATAATGTTCTAGTAAACTTTGTAAGCTTCGAACATTTCAAAGACGAGCGAAGCTCATAAAAACACGCATTTACATTTTCAGTACAAATTACACTAGTAGGTAAATTCGAAAACAATTTGAAGCGATAGTAACTTACACTATAAAGTTTATAGGCAGACAGTTTTAGATGCGTTTAACTGCCGTTTTTGCTCATACATAGTCAATAGAGAAGGACTGACAGTCGCTAGTAAATCCTCCTGGCGTGCTTAACAAAACATGACATGACATGCCGCATAAAAAGCTCATTAAAGGACAGTGTTTGTTCTTGTTTTACCGGACGAGAATTGACAAATCTCTGTTAAGATTGAAACTCTTTTACAACTATACACTTATTGCACTTCATAATAACAATATAAGCAACTATTTCGCCCTGCATTCTAAGTACCTTCCTTCAGATTCCACCATAAGATTTGTTTTTCTCGCTGTGCCTGTGGTATAACTTCAGCAGAAAAGATAAAAGTGTGTCTGTACTCACGCGGCTTCATAATAAATATCTAAGTATTATAGTGTCTCTCTCTCTCTCTATGTCTCCTGGTAAAGTAAGTTTAACGAAATAACATACACCGAAGTACATATATGCAGTAGAGAGTTGCATCATTCATAGTATTAGCGAGATACCCTTGGATTGTGAATACTGATTGCCAACAACAGTAGTAGTGTAGGTTGTTACAGTTGTAAGAGTGACATGGAAAGGCTAGTAGGAGGCTGAAGCAAATGGTGACGATAAGAATGAAGAATATTGTACTTTGTTATGTTTGTGCACTTTTCCATTGTGAATGTTGTGTAGCCGCATGGAAGAGCTATATCATTGTTTAGTGTAAGGAAAGGCATGTGTAGCTCACTCACTCACTCAGCTTAGCTCAACTCAACTCGGCTCTGTGTATTGTGTCAACTCTATCTAACTCAGCTATCGAGCTATGTGTGTGTGTAACTTGCCGAGTAAAGTAAAGCAAACTAAACCACTACATACTTATACGATTGCACTATATACATATATATACAGGATCATCGTGTGGTAGTAGTATGGGACTACGACCATATACTGCTATATAATATAATAGGATATCACACAAGACCATTCTGTCAAGCCCTAAGTACTTTAGGGAGTAAGCATCCGGAGACATTTTGATTTGAGATAAGCTCTTATGTTATTCTCTGCAAGCAATGCACAGCAATGGGTTCTTCTCTAATAGTCTATAAAGTAGCAACTATCCTGTGCTTTGTACAACTCACTCTTTTATATATTGTCAATTGTATTTACGAAACACAGAACACAGAAAGACGAAAAGATACACAACTATATATGCAGAAGAAGATGGTGCTACACTTACGTTACATTTACACTGCATTACATTACATTATGATACGTGTTCTAGTATTCTTTGTATGAAAATGGGCCTTAACTCCAATCCCACTATTGTTGTGAATGAACATTGAAAATGATAATATTATAACAAAATGCATTGTATCTGTTTTTGCCTTGCTTTTCCTATTGTATACATAGCTTGATATGATATGGATGTACTAGTATGTATCTGTGGTGTTCATACATTTCGTACATACATGCTCAATATATCAAGAGATACAGAGGATATAACAATTTTTTAGCTGTGTTATATTAAATGGTGATGTTGATATGATACAGATACAACTAGGTACAGAATAAATACAAGGTAAGGTAAGAAAGGTAGTGGTAGTGTATGATTATGACTGACATAGCATCATCATCACTGCGAAATTTTATGTTACACTGTGACTACTGGGCTTGTGGACCGCTTACATTTCGCCATGTGATTTGCTTTGTTTTATATTGAAGAGACGAGAGTAAGCATTACATACAAATATGCCCATTTCCAAGTGCTTAATGTGCAACCAGCTTGTTCTCACGTTCAGTGGAAACGGATCCTTCCAAACTTTCGATCCTTCGTGCTTAGAAACAAGCACTCAAAACGGGTGAGTGCTTGTTAGAATTATACCACAAAATAAGTAGCGACAGCCAAATTGAAACATCTAAACTGAATTTTCGAAAGTACTATTTTACATCACTTCAAAAACTACTTAACCGATCTATTCCCACCACTAATAACCCGATACTGCATAATTTTTGTGCACAGAATGCACTGAAATAAGGAAGGACAGACAAATGGACACCATACCCATTTCTATAAAGTACTATAGCTGGTTAATTTAATAATGGGATTAAATCGCATTGGTAAACTTCACCGAATCAAAAAATAACTTAGAAACAATATTTATTTAGCTATTACTACTGTTAACACAGATTATTCGTTTGTCAGAAATTTAATTTTAAATTTTTATTGTATTTAATTTGCACAGAACAAGCCTAGGCATTTTATTTTGTGTATGTAGAAACAATTTATTTATTGGTCAAAACTACAACTGAATGGTTGGAATAAGTAGATTTATTTTTAAGTAAAAAGATTTATTTAGCTTAGATGTTATAATATTATGCTGTTACCATTTATAGAGATAGGGTGCTTGTTAGGATCTGTGACACGTATGATCAAATCTGTTTCTAGCTTTTTGGTTCATATTTCGTGTTCTTGGTAGGTGGTGCGTTTACTCTTGAGAACACTGCAGTATTATTCTTCTATGATAGAGATTCATAGCAGGAGTTGTGAATGTGGTACGTGAAGGTGTAGCATATAATATTATGTGCTACGTGTATACAGACACAAGAATCTTCAATAGTTTTGGCAGCAAAACTACACTCACTCATTGTCACTTCAATTTAGGCTAAACGCAGTAGACATTACTTACTATCGCCATTAGTTAAACCAGCCACTATACACCAGAAAGAAAAGTCGGATCACCACAATTCACAACATGGAGTAGACATTTCGCACAGAATGATACACTTGGCTTCCTTGTATTTATATCGTTGTGTATGTGGTGTGTGAGTGAGTGAGTATCTGCGTTTATCTGAATAAAATATGTTGCATTGCATATACATCATTGAGAGTCATTATCATCATGATATGAGATTTTACACAGTTTCTCCCCTGTTGTAGCAGTCTCTGTGTTTTGTACATTTATTCATTGTAGACGCAATCATGTATCTAATACAAATGGACTTGATGGAAATTTTATTATAAATTCAATCCAGTTTATATCCCTCTGGGTCGTGCCCGCGTGCGTATTATATCACACACATGGAGGATTCGTTTTGGTGTTTAGTTATCAGCTCGAGATTTATTCATTGTAGTTCCCCGCCCTGATTCTCTCCCTCGTATGTGCATGTAGCAGTAGTAGTAAGCTCTTTTCAAAAGACTCTTATTACTGACTGAAGCCAATGTACATACTAAAGGGAGACTTAAATTCCCCATACAAAGCTGATCTGGCAGATTTAGAATTTTTCTCGTTGTCAAATACGTCATTTTATTGCATTCGGCTCTTATCAAATCAGATCATTTAACTAGACATGTTAAATCTAAGCTGAAACTCTACCTGTACATGTCTACTGTATCCACACTCCATTTTCCGAAGATCCATACACTTCACACACACAACAGAACTTTCAATTACCATATTATTAACTTCATTATTTATGTCTATTACGGTAACTCACCAGACCCCGACGCATGGCGCAGATAATAAATATCTGTCGTACCATGATTGAAACGAATAATATTATTACACACTTCAATTTGTTATTCAAAGATGTAAACTCATCATAAATACCACTGCAGAGATTAGTAAGATGGTGTCAACCAACTTTTGTCATAATATTTTACATTCTCTCTCTCTCTCTCTGAACACAGAAATTCAATACATATTCTGTTTAACACGTAATGAGAAAGATTGCATGAGTTAACATGATACTTTACATATTGTCGTGATGATGCATGATGCTTCTCACATCATTCATATGGGTAGGTCACGTAGCTCTGTGATTTGTAAAGACACACTCATGATTATATGAAGAAGGATATTATATTACTTTTAAGTAAATATCATTCCATTTTACTGCTTACTCACATCCTGTAATAAACTTTAGAAAGGACACAGTCCATGAAATGAGAATTGAAACTTATCCTTTGTGGTATGGCATTGTAGAAAACAAATTCATGAGAGCAGTCATGTTATTATGATAATGATATTGTCTTCACTTTTCGTTTATCTGCGTGTAAATGCAATTACAGATACGTTTCACCGTACTATCACACTATCTCTCTGCGTACACAGATATTTCCCTTGGATATTTGTTCTATCCATTACTTACTTTATCTCCAGTTCAACGTATAGATAGGTATTTGTAAGCATTTCGTTATCAAGATTAATGGTGGTTGCTAACGTTCAAACCAAGTGTCAACCAAAGCTTATCCTGTCTTACTCTGTGCAATTGATGAACGCACATTTAAACAAATGAGAAGTTATTTGTCTAACAAATAAACTATAAATTGTTTGAATTTCTCCCTGTTAATGACTCAAACTCAACTACCAGCGAAGAGTTAGTCAATCCAGCATTAGCAACAACAAGCTTAATGAAATTTAAAGTTAGTAAGGCATGCTGCATGACATCATGCATCCTCTTTATAAATATATTCCTTCCACTCTTTCGTAAGTGAACCTTTTTCTGGCAATTTTTTCCGATGATCTCGTCGTATTCCGACTCCGACACACCTTACCAATCATGTGTCAAACTGAAGGTTGAATCTTGTGTAAATAAGATAACTAACTGAAACAGTAAGACAATTTACATTCGCAATAAAAAATATACTGCCCTAAAACAATTATAATATTTGTACTTACTTATTATTTAAATGTTTTTACACAAGCGAAATGGAAGGAATTCTAAAACAAACACACCAACTTACCTTCGACCTATCTATTAATTTACTTGTTAGTATTTTCTAAAGTTCATTTTCTCTAACGCACAATTAACATTTTTATCCCTAGCATTAAAAGTGTCAATAAAATGAAGAGGTGAGTTGGAAAACCAATTTGATCGTATAAAATGTGCGTATATAATTGTAAATCATTGTAGATTGCTGTGTTGATTAGGTAATATCGTAATGTAATGGATTATCAGTGAGTATAAAAGCTATGCTATTATATGGTCAGGCCAAGTGAAGATCCACATGCAGTGATTCTAAAAGTAAGTTGGAAAGAAGGTTGTTGGTGACCATAGGAGAGAAGCTGTGGTGGCTATGGCTATATATATAGCTACATATAAAATGTACAATAGGCAAGTTACACTTGTGGGCCACGAGTCATAAGGAATCATTACACTGTAGCTAAATAAAGTATGTATAGTATGGCTGTGTATGTGGTAGATATTAGACAGATGCTCTAGATTTGGAGTTGTTTTAATGATAGAACATTGTGGCTGAAGTATAATATTACTCGCGTATAAACATTAGCTACATATTGAAGTTTGTGTTATATTGGCTTTAGCTTCAACTCGTCGAGGCAAGCACAGGTCATGCTTCGTTTCCCTTTTCGTATTACTTTTTCATGGGATCAACATCAACTTTTAGTGAACTTGAGTCTTGCGGTCGTAGTGTTCATTAGTAATTTCTCGTGTCCGTAGTTAACTTTAGAAGCTCGTTAGCTAGGCACTTTAGTTTAAATATTAGACACATTGGTATGTATGCAAGCATAAATATTGAATGAGTCTGTTTGTACCGATTTTACATTAAATTACAGATTAACAAAGACTTTTGTATGTATAACATAAAAGCAATAGAGGCTATGGCTATAGTAGGAGTCGAGAGCAGAGATTGAGAGCTAATAGGTAGTTTAGTAGAGGTTTATACTAATAATGCGTACACTGTGCATACATTCATCCTATACACAGCACAGTAGTACATGTTAGTTGGGAATGTATTAGTAGAAGAGAGGCTATTGAAATTGGAAAATTTTCTAGTCAGGCAAAGTAATGGTTGAAGAAGGAAAGAAAAGCGGAGCACAAAGTCGAAGGCTATGTTTTCCATGGTTTTGATCCATACACCACCGGACAAGGAACTTATTACGACCCAAGAAGAAACCAAAAGAGCAAAGCCAACATTAGACGGTTACTTAGTTAGGTTGATATGGTGCCGTAAAGTTAAGGAAGGGCAAACTAAGTGAGCTATATTCCATTATATCTCCATTCCAGCTCTGAGTTTAAGGGGAAGAAATGAACTGAAATGAAATAGCCGAAGGAAATAAGGGAAGGAAATGGTCAGTGAATTTCAGTTCACTTCACAAGGCTCACTACGTCTACCTAAGTACATGTGCAGTACTAATGTTATATTCTGTATAGTTATTATCGCTAGGCTTAGTCTGTAGCGTGGTCTGTGTGCAGTAAAAGTACCAGTGCAGGGATTGTTAGTTTACTGCTTCTACGGTGAGCTGAGTTCTGTTGTATAAGTCTCGTCTGTCCTGTCCTGTCACCATCAACAACCGTCCCCGTCACTCATTTCATTTCATTCAACTTGCGATCCGTGGCATGGCCCTGGTCTCGGGCTTTACTGTGCTTTGCTCTCCAATCTTCTACAACGAGTACACAACGTGTATGTGTTTTAGAGAGATATAACCGTCTTAAGACTACTCGTGGTATAGTTAGTAAACTTCATAAACTTGCTTTGAGTTTCTTGGAGCTCTGTGCTGAAAGAGAAGCAGTTTCATTTTAGTTTGCTGATTGTGATTGTGTATAGTAGAAGTAAGAATAGTTGTGAGAGAGCAATACAGATATATTCAGATAAATAGTGTACAACAAGAGTAAAATAAAGTTACCCACTTCACTTGACTGCTGACGTCTTTAGTTTAGTTTTGCACAGTTTAGTTTAGAGCTCTCCGACTGACTGTGAGTTACCTAAGTCAAGTAATAATTTCACTTGAGTTGGTTTTTGAAGTTCAGAAGAGCAGAGAGAGACGATTAAGTATTTCCCCAAGTTTACTACCGACTTGTCACTCGCCACACGCTTCGTTCGTCTTTCTTGTATAATGCACGCCTTCGATTTCGATTTCGAATTCACGCACATTGCATCACATAAAATACAAACATTTACGTAGACTTACAACTACCGAGATACATTAAATATTCAAGGAACCTTTATATAAAGTAAGTGAATAACTTAATAGTTTCCTTTTCCCTTAAATTAGTACTAGATTGCTAGAATATGTATGCACGGACTAATCATTAATTTAATAGTAGGTAACTATACGCGTAGTCCATGTTACAAGTTGCAAGCATTACCTTTAATATATGACGCAAAGCTCGTAATTGTACCACCTCAGAGGATTTATTGCTTATCTTCATGCTGTATATAAATATCGTTCTATACCACAGAGAAATTTGTGAAACTATACCACTTGAGTATTTCAAACATAATTCTCTGATAATTATCGTAAATGTCTGCTACATAAATAATTCCAGGAACATAATAATATAGATATACTGCATGGGCAAGTATGTGTTTATACTTGTGTAGGTACATATGTATGAGCATGGTCTGGGGTATGAGCATTTTTAAAAATATCTGCACTAAAATTGTATGTAGAGATTTGTGCGAATGTTCTCTTATACGTTATAATAGACATGTTGGAAGTACATGTGGATCTGGAGTTGACAATTGATTCAACGTCTGTCCTTGTGTTGTGGCTTCTTCGTTGTGTAACAAAACAGTTGCGCTGTGTAGATGCAGTACAGAACAACGTGAGGCAAAAGGCCAAAGGCTGATTGCCCGCTGATAAGCTAGCAGCTGCTACAACACAGCATCAGAATGCTTTTCTCTTATGGTTAGTAGAAACTTATCGGTTTGAGAACGGAGCGAAACTGTGTTGGTTTAGTAGTCGTATATGCTATGGTCAAAGTCGACATGAAACCTGATGTGCTATAAATTGCTCGTATCATCACACACTTAGCCACTTTGACTTTATCGGTCATTGTGCAGATACAATTTCCTATCACACTATCCGACTACAGACTCTTTGACTTATTGCCGACTGTGGTTCACACTGCATTCGAATCCGTTGCTACTAGAATTTTCTTGGTTTTGTTCTTACAATATTTCTATAACCTTAGTAGTATTCCTTATCGTCTACTTAAATAATACCATGCACTTGCAGTAGTAAAAACAAATGTTACCACACACTCATCCATTGTTATAACATCTGTATTATATCCTTATATGAATATTATTGTTTGAATTGTCGGTGCTTGTATAATCCTTAGAGTGCGGTAGCATGACTTGTAGTTTAATAATGGTTGCATTTTATTCGCAACATAACTTACGTAAGTGTATGACTTTATTTGGTAGCTTGTACATCAAAGCTGAATTTCGTGCGCAAATTTTGTATTCATATTAATGTAGGTATAATAGTAGTGTACTATTGGTATATATGACACAATTGAAAAGTATCTACTACAATTTATATACACATTACATACTACAAGCTGTCATACACAACGTAATGGAAGAAAGAGCAAAAAGGTAGTGTGAGATTTTTTAACATGGAGTTAACAAGGTTCTTACTTCTTACATCAAAAGCACGTGCGCTTGCTGAGATGAAACTAGTTGGTCATTCAATTCACATATCACTCACTAACGCTCAGTGAGTCACATCAAACAAAATTTAACCAGTAAACAAGTATAACTTATAACTAGTACACAGGTAATAAATCAATGTGTGGAAGATCTGTAACGACGATGATGAGATGCTATTGAAAAACTGCAATGCCTTCACTAATTGCCTACCCTTCATTACAACAGAGATACTTATTACTTCTATTATACTATTCGGTTTTGATTTTTATCTGGGTAAACGTTTAAGGCCGTAAATTTACATAGTAAAAGTGTCATGTTGTTTAAATACTTTTTTACACGATGGTTGTTACGTAGAAGAGTTGTGTACAACATGGATTTGGTTATGAACACCGAGAGAGAGAGAGGAAGTTGTTAAACAGGAGTCTGCCGTAGAAATCGCAATTGAGTCCATTAGTTGGAGTGATTTGCAAATTCTAGAAATGTGAGCTAGTGGTGGTTAATGAGTAAGGTCGTGTAGTATTATTACAGAGAGAGAGGATTGCTCGTTTCTCCTCTTCTTCTCTCTGTGAGCCGTCTCTGGCTTGATTGGCATAAAAACTGAAAAGTAGTAGGTGCTACTTCATTTTGATATCTACCCTTGGTATCTGAAAAGCTGGCTAGACTCTGAACAGCATTAATTTACATGTAAGAGCTAAACTAGCAATCTGCAGCTGTTGATCTGATCTAATCACTTGAGTTATCTTCAACCCATCCAATGCAACTCCTCGCAATCCTGTCCTGTCCATTATATACATGTAGTTTCAAATCCAGATGGCTTAAGCGACTGAATCAAATTACTCAAGTGCTTGGGACAGCTACAGCATGAAAAACTTGAGCTTTGCTTAGGTAGCTTGCTTTCGCAATGTAGCACCTTTAAGACACTACATGATATTACTATTAGCCATAGCCAGTGCATAATATAATGTTATAATGCATATAAGAATGAACTACACTACAATAAAATTCTTATAGTGTAAGTAGTAGTAGTAGTGGTGGTAATAACACGGGCAGATGTATTGGTCGACCGTAGCACAAGCAAAAACCTAACCAGCTAGATTTTAATAACACTTTTTACTTTGATACTCGCCTTACTAAAAGGTTTGCTCCTTCTGGCATTGAATTTCCTTTTGCTTTGGTGTTGTCTATAGATAGTAGTTAAACAGTCGGAGTAACTTGGGTTGACTTGTGGTTTGATTTGATATGGTTTTACTAAAGACAAGTTAGTTTGTGCCTATGTGCATGTTATTTGTCCCTTAGGTATTGTATTTTATTCCAGCTTTTAGTTTTATCTTCACTTTACATAACATTACATCGTTCCCTGAGCAGACTCAAGTCAAATTGTTTTTTACCCTGAATAATTGCATTAAGTCAGGCAGAGACTACCAAATTACTTTACCGTGCACGTAACTCAGAACACATAGACACAGAGAGAGAGAGTGAGAGAGAAAGAACCACGACAGAAGAGAACGAGACTTCTTACACAAACGGAAGAATCCTCCATTGCTACTACTACTGCAGATATTATTCGAACAGGAAAGCTACTTATTCGGACCCACAAGAAACACTGTCTCATTTCCGCTCTCTTAAGAGCACAGCATTATAATATTATAACAGAATGTTCTATTCTTCATTACTTCTGCTAAGAAGTATGTAAACTTTGGCTGTATGTATAAGTAATTATGTAGGAATTACCATCCAAGAGGTTAGGACTCCGATATTTTTTGTCATCGCCTTCTGCATCACTAATTGCCTTCTTAAAGAGCTGAGACGGCTCTAATTATGGCCAAAAGTCTGAATTCAACTCACAACAGCATATTTTAACCAAATCACTCTCCATTATAAAATTTCAGTGACACTGTGCATTCATTAGAATGTTTATTGCCGTTTTTCTGTTGTACTACACATGCAAAACAAGGATTTTGGTTTGTAGTTGGAGCAGAGTGAACATCGTTACATGTATTATTGTGTTTGTCTACACATGCATAATGCCTAACACATCTACAATTCTATTTATTAGCTTAATTAATTTGAAAAACAATCTTTTCAATTGTATTCTATAGAGTAGTAATGTAATTTAGCAGCTTTGTTGATGTAACGAAAATGTTGGTTTCATTGTTCCATGATGTTTTCGCAGCCATGTTTGATTCTGTGTAAAAATGATGTCAAGCAAAAATCATAATCAACCAGTTTTGCCTTTATGAATGTTCACATTGTAATATAAGACGAGAAGGAGTTAATATTATTATTACTTGGAGTATTGCCTCCTATTGTTTGTTGTCGGCCTGTTCAATTGCTCCCTATTAACTCTATCACCTGCAGCTGCCCCTACCACAATTGAAATGCAACATGCATGCTTCGAAGAAAACATGAGAAGGCATTCTTTCATTGTCAAGCATTGTAAATTTCCATAAGTAACTTGAATTCACTTGCTCGACAGACTATTACGTAAAGTGTGCAAGAGCAATTAATAAATGAATATGGGTATACAATTTCCATTTCTCATGGGACTCTCAGTCAGAACTAACTGCTTAAGTGAGTTGACTCGCTTGATTAATGATTAGAAATAAGCAACGCATGTGATGTCTTGTATATGACTTTGAATGAGTGTGTAAACGAACAAACAAGACAAATGGCAACTTGCTAAATCCCCACAGTGAATGACTTTACAACGATTTCATCCTCGGACTCAAATGAATACATGCTACAAGTCTTAACGTACTATAGATGTCGATTAAATACTAAAAGCGTCAATAGCATTTTAGAGCTTTACTAATGCATAGCTTGATTAGGCAATTTAATTCTTTTAACCTTAATTAATCTCTCTGCAACATTTTCTTAGTATAAACCTTGCTCACTTCAAATTGTACATAATATATCTTTACCTAAGCATGAAAGTGAAATTCATTTAACAAGATGATCACTACGTTTTGCACTTTAAGTGTTGTAATTGGAGTCAGAGCTTGAAAATAGACCATCTACCTGAAAATACACATTATGAAGATTTTAATAATTATTGTGTAGTAAAAATCCAGTGCTTGTATACAAATGCATAAATTAATTTGTATGTTCACTAATTGTAAGAATCTTTTTGGACATTTAATTTTTCCTAAGCGTATGCATGGCCATATAATTAAATGTTAACCAAATCAAATTGACGTTTGCTTTCGTCTAGGTTGCCCAAGGCTGCCAAGACATAAAACGAAGGATAGGCAAATTCCCTCTTTAAAAATACAGTTAGACATTCACAAGTTCTTTACAACTCATTCCAATCAGTGAAGATTAGCTCATTAAGCATCCTTCATTATAACTTAAGACTGGTATATCTCTTCCATCTAATAGTATTAGTATAAGTCATTACATGATTACTACATACAAAGTTACAATGTGTACCGTTATCAAATCTGCAGATTATGTTCTTGATGGATAGCTTGACTCTCAATTAAGTGTTAATTGGTGGTAATTTTGGCTCTAAAACAAAATAGTATTCTTCATTAATTGCTAATAAATAGAATTATAAAATGTTAGGATAGTACACTATAAAAGAAACAAGACAGTCCTGTGTGAGATTTATTTAACTTTGCCTAGTACATAGTATAAAAATATATAACCTATATACATACAGTTACAGTATACCTATAGTAGGGTTCGTACACGATTATTATTTCATCCTTAGCAGAAACATCCTCTAACAAATCAAGTTATCAGTGTACTGTGTTGATTTTATATTCTTTTGTAGTAGTATTAGCACGGAGATACAATTCAGTGCTCTCATGGCAGTAATAGTAATATTACTACAACGCTATTGTTTTACTGTATAGTGATTCTACCTGCTAGTATTTACATTATAAGTTCATTGCACAAAGTATATATGCATGCATGTATGTGAGATTAGCTATAGACAAAAGTTTAGTCAATTAATTAAGCATATGCTTCGTGTTTCGGCATTGCCAACTACCGAAAAGAGATTAGCTGCACTTCAAACTCCGCAATTCGCAATAATGGGAATGGAAAATAGCTCTCAGAAAAACAAAAGCTCGGGTTGTTCAAGCTTGAAGGAATGAAACGAATAATGTGAATTTTGGCTACGCTACGACTACTCTCTTTCTCGACGGTTACTGCGAGCTCAGCATCTACTGCTGCTTCAACTTTACATGCTGTTCTGCTTCCAGTATCTAGAGCTATTTCCTTGTCTTGTCTTTTCACAGCAAACACGAAACTCAGTCCAGATAAAGTGTACGCAAAAACATCACATTCCATTCCATTGAAGGCTATTAGTACAAATGCAGATAGAATGAAAGCATAACGACAATATCTTACGCCTTATACATGTAATACCACAACTAAAAACGAAACCGTTTTTTACTCCTTGATATTTATTATACCTTTCCTATAACAAATACCGAAGTAAACCTGCCAGTGTATATAAATAAAGGAATCGTATTTACTTTTACCTATATACCGCTACCTTTTTACTATAGGTATTGTATGGTAGGTAATAGGTATAATGGTTTACAGTAGTGGAGAATATTATGTGAATTATTATTTTACCAACTCTGCCAGTTAAGGACTGCAATTGTAAAAACTAAAGAGAACGTTTATAGATTTTAGCTTTTTATTGGGTATAGTAAGGAAAGGAGAATATTTTATGCAAACCATGACGTTTGTTTCATAGGCAATAATATTTTTGTAAATATATCGTGTTTATTTATAGTTATTGGTCATAGTATTCATGTTAAGAACATTAGCACGGATGCCAAAACGGACTGGCTATGGCTTTCTGTTCACTTAGCCAAAAACAAACATTGCATGATACAGAGTATACATTATAAATTATTATACCATACATCTGCTAATGCACAGGTAGATAAGGATAACACGGCGTGTATTTACATACAATAATAATGTATGCTGAAAACATGGAGCATGAAAAGTGTAAAATATCGTGGATGGTACAAAACAAGCATATTGTGGTGGTTCAACACACTTTTACTTTACTGCAGCTGAATGGAAAACATAAAAGCTAACACAAAACAGCTACATACATGACGTGATATAAATATAACCTAATAAATAGTTAACTTGCTTATAAAGCAGTTGAACATTTCACACACACATGTTTTCTCCCTATAATGAATAAAATTTTCCGTTTAAAAAAGAGATAATTATGTACAATCATAGCTTTTCAAATGGCACAAGTATAATATGTGTAGAGGTATGCAATGTGTATAATAATATTATTCTTAGGAATGAAAGATGTTTTATAGCAAAATGAATTTGCGTATTTAGAATGATATTACGAGACGTGTGTATTTGGTGATGGTTAGAAGAGTTATGATATTATGAAGGCCTAAAGGACAAGGTAATAGAGTAACTTGTTTCGTCAACTGAATTCTGTGTGTGTGAGTGTGCATGTACGAGGAGCATTTCTTTGTGCAGAAGTTTGATAGTCTAGTCAAGTTGCTCTACTCACTGTCAAAGTGTATGCTACAAATACAAAAGTAGTAGCGGAATAATATAATGTAGTAGTTTGATAGACACTTAATACTTAGAAACATATACAAACTTATACTAGAATGCACAGAAAGAATGGATCTCTAGATTCTGGATTGGTTTTGGCTTGGCTTAACTTTGGTTGAGTTCAGCTCTACATAGGATTGAGGATTAGGATGCAGAAAATGTCACATCTTGTTCGATGAAAAACGCAGTTCTGAGGAATCTCTTTACAGGCTTTTGAGCTGAGTTTTATTGCCCTAACCTGAACCATTACTCACACCAAAAGCCCAGATCAATAAGGCCGATCCTCTCACACTCACATCACATCAGCTAACTCTAAACCTATAACTACTTCAACTCCTCTATCGTATCAACTCAACTTCCCATCATTCCACGTTCTGTACTTCTGTGCCTAAATATACGCAGAAGGAAACTTCATATCGTACGCAACCATTCGTCTCTCTATCTCCCTATCTGTATAAAACATACTGGTCCTATTACGTACCTTCATGCATTTATATAGGAGGTGGGCATGTATCCTTATGTAAACTCAACTTACTTTACTTACTAGAAGTGTACATGCAAGCTACAATGCAATATTGCACTGTTGTACTATGCATTACGATGTGTAGCTACCAGTTGTGTTGTACTAGCTCCAAGAAGAAGCTTACTTGTAAACTTTAAGTATATCGTCAAGTGTGAGTTTTCCAGAAACTAAAGCAGGGGATTCAGTTATACCAAACAGAATTTCTAAGTTGCTTATATTATTTCTTTGCCTGTTATGCCATTCCTAATGTAATGCTCCCTACTGAAATGCTACTACTGTATGCAATGTACTGTGTGGCAAAGAAAGAAATAGGTACAAATCTATACACACAAGGTCTTTCCAGAATATACCGAACTACCATTACTGATACTACTAGAGTATTATTGGGTTTTCATTGTACTGTTCATTGCCGACATAAAATCACAATTGCCATTTTTATACACTACTGCTATTCAGAGATTAGACCGTAATACCGTCTAAGGGCAGAAATAAATAAATATTTTCCCAGGCGTATGTTGTCAAATGAATACTTTTCATTATTTCAACCATCTTGTTGTTTTAATGAAACCTGTAGGAGAGAAACAGACGACAATTCTCATTCGGCCAATATTATCAATTGAATTTACACGATAGAGAAAAGGAGCAGAGAGGACTGCGTTCTCTCTCTCTCTCTCCCTTCTTCGTTAGTTGGCTATTTTCCGATATGTTTTGGAGATATTCGTGGACCTCTCTCTCAGTAGTAGCCTATCATTTATCTGAAATAAACCAATTTTCCATTATATTCTATCTTCTGTTGTAGTATTCACTTGGTCTGGTCGTCATCCGTCCATTTCGTTTCACGGCAAGCCAGAAACAGCCAAAGTCGGCCCGCAATTCCGAACTCGTCATGTACTATTTGCTTTGCTATATAATATCCTAGAATTACTTGAACTCGACTTCGCTTGTTCTACATACATGCACACACAAATATTCGCTATTCTTATAAATTCTATCTAAAGGTAATGGTAATATTGTGTAATAATAGTAATACTCCCAGATATAGGTATCCCTTCTTTTCCTGTGTGCCGTTGCGTTGTGTGTTGCCTTCACTTTGGCTGAGTTCTGCTATTATACAACGTGGCCAGGCTAAGTTTGCCTTGACTGTCTCGCAGTATTAGATTACTAACATTACTTACTCAATAATGCCCTAGTCCTTTTGCCCTGTCCATGTTCACTGCTGTGTTCCAGCTGAGCTCAATGTGGGAGCCAACCAAGTGAAGTGAGATTGTAAGCCCATTATGCACTTTACAAGTTGGTGAAGCAGAGAGAGCACATTTAACATTCAGCCCTGCCTCGCCTTGGCTTGCATATAGGAGTAGTAGTAGCACACTGCATTCAATTCAATTCATGTTCTTTCTATACACAAACAAAACCAATACTCCACTTATTTGTATCTCTATATATAGAGCACTCTTGTTGTGTATAATAATTGAGAATACCAGGAAGGAAGACAAGAGTAGTAGGAAAGCAGTAACTACTAGCAAAACTATACAAATAAATAACATACACATCCATATAATCTATACATAAGTAATATTACATGTTTGTAATAATGACTACTGGTATAACACACACAATATTATAGCGATAAAGTTACACTACTGCCCCAGAATACTACTACCATACATGTGTAATTTAATGTAAAACAGATTACAAATAATAATACCCATGAATGAGACTCCACTTCGTTTGCCTGGATAAATTTTTTCTTTAATTTCGTTGAAAGGTGCCCATACGTGTATGAAGTAGAGTAGACGTAATGTATATGGATGTGTAGTATTTCTGTTAGTGTAAAAAGGTGAGTAAGATCTCACAGGGAGAATGAATAGGTGCAAACTGCCATATATGTATACGAGTGCATCATCAGAGAGAGAAATGTTCATCTTACATATGCTGCTATTGTATGAATAATGTGATATGTGCAATAGTTAGTATATATGTTGCTAATGAATATGTACCACAGAATAGACGTGTCTCTAGGTATTATTGTCAGAACAGAAAACATGGTGCAATAAATATGTTAGAGAAGAGAAGCAAAGCCCAGAGTAATTCTTGAACAAAAGTTACCTATTATGATTAAGTTCTATTGTGTTGCACTTGTATACGCTATGCTGGTGTTCTTTACTTTAGGTAGCAAATGCATACAGATAGTACACTGTCGTCGTGGACTACCGAATGAATGCTAGAGAGATATATAGGTACAGATTATTATTGAGGCTATAACAATAAGCAATACTACTTGGGATGTATCTAGTTACAAGTTGCAGCAGTAGTGCAGAGTGTGTAGTAAATAAGTAGAAATGAAAGATGCGAGTTTCTGTAGTTCTTGTGTATTTATATAGCATGCTGCCAAGTAGTAATCATTCTGTGCTACCTTTTACACGAAAATGCTATAGGCTCTATCTAACTCGAATGTATACTCTAATACTGCAAGTAAGCCATCTTTTGTAATTGTGGTCTTATGACTGCAGAGCTTCATATTATATTGAAGTATATAGTCGAGGCTTCAGTTCTATATGTGAGTCTTGTGTTTAGTCTAATGTAATGTGTAGTATTAGTTGTGTGCTGGTGAATCAGCATTTTTTCCCTTTTTCTCTCTCTCTCTCTCTCTCTCTTGATCTCGTTTATCATTATTACTGTTTTCATTGTGGTGCAACTGCCAAAACAGGGAAATTACTAGTTTGTTAAAGCTTAATTCTCCCGATTTCGTATTGTTTGGTGGTCGCACTAGACTATAGTCTTATACTATGTGTGGTATGTTTTATTATTACCTCTATAGTATTTCTATATGAGCATTAGGTATTGTATAGTATCTGTATATTGTATGTAACACAATACCACAACAGATAGGTATAATATGGATTATTTGGAGAATTTATCTTAGGTAGACATGTTAAGTTACTTATCTGTGTAAGATAACTTATAAGTGCGAAGCATGCATGGTCATGGTAGATGTAGATAGTGTAATGGTCGTCTTTCATGTTATGATTAGTTATGAATATGATATGAAGTGTTGTAAGTAGTACAATAATGCACATCATTATGTCTTAACTGGCACTTTCCAGCTAATGATTTGAGATGAGCTGTAGTGTGTAAGTGTGGTCATAAGTAAAATGCTTTACTTATAGGCAGCAAGGTTAATTCAGAATGAAAACTGCTTGCTTGTAATAAATTTCAATTTATTTTGTCGTTTTGGTGGTACTTTGGTATACAGAGTGCAGTGAATTGCCGTAAAATAAATGTTGGGTTCAAAATATTGCTGTTGAAATTAATAGTAAAGGAGAATGTCGTCTATAAGTAAACGAGCATTTATTTTTTGGCATTCCTTTCTACTACGAATAGGAGTAGTGGGCAATAACTCGATGATTTATATTGAATGTTAAAGAAATAACCGCATAACTTATACCGTTTATGTAGTACAGGATCAAGTTTAGCATGTGAGAGTAAAATAATATCACAAGTACAAGTTATTATTTCAAATCTGCAATATGCCAGTATTTATTCCCCTTTGTATCAGATTGTATTCGTATTGTGTTTTAATACACACACAGTCGACACGTCACTTTCTAGCAATAATAGATTTGGGCTCTATTGTTTGTTTTTGCAAGATGTCTACTAACATTTCAGACGGGTGCTGTCATGTCCACCAGTTTCGTTTGAGTTTTAGTCTAAAGTATATTCTTTAGTTCTCATTTCATTATACCACTACATTGATGTACAAATGCAGACGTATGTATACAATATAAATAATACTAAATGTACACATACAGTATACATGTAGTAAGAAAAATGTTACTTTATTTGCATTTCTTTTTCATAAATATAGTGCATAATATCTGCAATGCACTTTCGAATTAAATCTTGCCACACATGAAACTGACATTATAACTTGCTCCACTATTTCCGTGTATCAGCTACATTTTTCCTAGCAAAACAGAAATAATCCGGCCAAAGTTACAAATGAAGTTTAAATGTCAAAATATGGGACAACAAAAAACATCTTTCACTAAACATGTCGTACTACTTATAACATGCCAACCACAACCACACAATGAAATGCCTAAATTTCAATGCTCAATTGAATTTTAGGCAATTGAATAATAAACGGTAGATTCAATGTGTGAATACTCGGAATGCATGGTTTCAAGTAATAAATTCGTATAGGTACGTATTTACATGTATCAGAAGACCTGAAAAGGTAGATTAGTTATAATGAGCTTAGAATGTAGTCTTGTGTCAGTTCTCCGTGTTCTTTCATTAGTTATGAATTCACGCTTTGGCTTACTTTCAGAAGCATTACATCATATGTATAGCTCATTCAGTGCGAGCTAGGAACAAAACGATTTATACTTGTCTGTGCCATAAATGAAAACACACAGGCAGACAGAAGCTCTGCATGCTCATAATATGAACTACACAACTACACATATTACAACGTATACCACACGTAAGCTCGTCAGTTGTGAATTGTGAAGACTGTTACATTTTATTCACTTTATACTCGGGACGTACTATTTATGTGTGTGTTTACAACAGTTACTTTCTGCATTAACTATATAAGAAAGTCCTATAACTATATACAGAACCCATCCATTACACTCTACACAGACATAACATATAGGTAGTTAGCAGTATGTAACTATTAGTATTTTATATCCATGTACAACAGTAGTTATAAAAGTATGTAGAATTAAGATAAGCCACTGTTAGTGTGAGATACTCACAAACACATTTACATTCACATGTGTAGAAGTAATACAGTCGTAGCAGAGTGGGACGAGCATGAGCATCATTTATGTCATAAGGCTGATCTGTCAACAAAGAGTATAAAAAGATTAATGAAAAAATATTCTTCCAGAAGTCACGCGATTTTACCGTATGTACTTACTCAAGTGACACATGTTTAAATGATTACAACATCGTAAAGAAGCAGTATGTTACACACATTAGAGGCAATTCGTTCATACAAAGTTGAAATGATTACTCTTTTACTACTTTGTAAAGCACAACCTGTGTAAATGCGAATAATATTCCAATAATACACTTGAACCATCAAATAACTCGGTGTAGCTACATTTTATATCATCACATCGATTGAATAAGAATATATCTTTAACTAATATTAATTTTAGCAAATTTCGATTTAAAAACAAATCACGGTTAGGAATTGCATCATCAGCTTACACACTTGCATTCCTGGTAATAGTAAAGGCAAAGACAAATAATGCACACAATTAATGCGGTCGTAATAACACAATTATTATTTTATCACCCACTCCCACATTTCATTTAATTGCCAGCAAACTATCCACAGACAGAGGTTATTTAACTATTTAGCTGTGGAAACAAGTAAATGCTTTTAATAAATCCACTCTACCTACACACTAAATGTTATTTCATTGCTGCAGGAACAACATCATTTGCTATATAGACAGGATTACATTATAGAGACAATACAAATACCATAGAGTTTTCACAAGTCAAGCTTAAAGTGAGTAAGCGAGGGACGATAACGCGTTGAAAATCGCAAAGCACAGATAGTCAAACAAAACAATTGAATATGCAAACAGCCAAAGCAGCAAACAAGGAAAGGAAGCTCCAAGTCTAGTCCTCAGCCTTATCATCAAGCGTAACAAACTGAGTTTTTTTGCTCGGCTATGACAAGAAATTTGCATGCATGGGCATAAGCAAATGTAAAAGAGTAGCGTGGTGGAGAATAATACAAGCATAATATACATGCAAGTACTATGTGCTGCAGGAGAATGTAAAACTTGAAGATTCGAATACTTTGTAGGATGGTTATGTTCTGGTTGAAGTTGATGCAGAGGTAGAGAGGCATATAATGTAACATGAACACAATATGAGTATATTATTCTATCTTTTAGCATTGTGTGAATACAGCGGATGAAATGCAATGTTCCACTTGTATATCGTTCTAGGTATTAGCTTAGGTATCTATCTCCCCTGTTTAAAAGCAAAGTAAAGCAGCAGTAGTAGTGGTAGTAGTTGTAGTGTAGAGGCTGTATACCTACTGAGGTTCGGTGATGGTTGAACATGACAAAGCCAAAGCAATGCCAAGAGGAGTCAAGCTCAAAGATGAATGATGAATGAAAGTGGGGATCCTCCTCAGGGCAAACGAGAAACAGCAGCAGCACACAGAACTAAAGTCAGTTTTTTCGTTGCAAGACAAGACACACAATGCAATACAATGGTGCAATGTAATTTAGGAAGACGACTTGTCGAGAGTATTTTACAGGAATCTAAAGAAAAGAGTGCTCTTCTGTCACTATCTACACAGCAAAAACAACTTGCTTTTCAAACTACTACACATACACGGACAACACACGCATGCATACAAAAATACTTGGTTAATATAAATACACAACATATTACAACACACTAAATAAACCTAAATAATAATATGGAGGACATATTATGAGCATACACAGACATAAGTTTTAAGCTGACGAGCTATAAGCTAGACTCCGAACTTGAACTCACGTAGTAGTAAACATTGAAAACGCTCATTTCTGGGGCTATTTATATTTTACAATAGATTCTGGTA
This sequence comes from Pogonognathellus flavescens, assembly GCA_019776165.1. Lineage (NCBI taxonomy): Eukaryota > Metazoa > Arthropoda > Collembola > Entomobryomorpha > Tomoceridae > Pogonognathellus > Pogonognathellus flavescens. The sequence goes on along the minus strand of JABASD010000978.1, from coordinate 9,928 downwards.
ATAAATCCTGTTTAAAATTAAGTTGATATTCGACTTTTTGTGTATAGGAGGATAGTTGTATTGCAATTGGACATAATTTAAGGTTCAACTGCCTTCTTTAATGCTAATTTCCCATGAATTTTCATTTTTGCTCCAGGTGTAGCCTCAGCTACCAATTTTGGAGTATTCGTTTACATGTGTAGTTTAAGTAGTGAAGTATTTGAGTGACATAGGAAACCTTTAAGTGTAGAACGCTGTACTAGTTTTCCTTAGTACTTTAAACTACAAGTAAGTTGCAGACAGAGAGAGAGGATCAAAACGATGCCTTGGCATGGTTTGCCTGGCCTTTGCCTTACATTACTGTTTCTGGTGGTGCAATGGCTTGCATTGCGTTTTGAGTAGGATGTCTGATGTCTGTAAGAACTTTACTAACAATAAGACGCTCACGCTCTGCTCTGGTGTAGTCTTACTATAGAAAGAAACTCTCCACTTGATGTTTTACTGCAGTATTTCCTGCTCTTTGTTCTTTACCCTATGCTATGGTTTATTCTGTTTTAGGCACTATTGTCTACTTTTCTACTACTACACTCTTATGTGTGTTACAGTAACGTAGATAAAAGTTGAACCATTTTATTTGCATATCGTCATTTCATGAATATTTCCCAGTAAGCATAAAATCATAAGGTTTGTCTGCAGCACACTGCTATTAGTAAATTATTCACTTGGAATTTATTCAAAAAGCTTAGAGTTTTAGTAGTAAAAGATGAGAGACAAATTGAAATCATTACTTTTTACATCACATTGTAATATTATTAGGATTAGATTCTCTGAAAAGAAAATCATATTCCGTCTTCGTAGAAGTTGGCTCACTCAAATTCAGTAGCTAGAAAATTAACGGGTTGTTATAATGTGATGGATGTAAACAAATATTTCTCCTTCACTCTGTGTTGGATTCTATACTCGGCATAATGTTATACAAGTACACTTGTTTCATGTGATCAAAATCTTATAGGTAGCTAAACCATCTAGAATAGTTGGCTCGTTGGCTGTGTGATGATCGGTTACATTGCAGAAGCAGTAAACTCGTATGGGAGTACGAGAGTCCTACGTACTTATACTGTCAGTAAAGAGCGAGCTGATAGGTCTAAGAAAACAAGTTCGGTTCAGTTCAGTTCACATCGGATGGACTGGCTTTAAGTCGACTGGCAGTTGCTTGCACGTAATACTCCAAGTAGTCGAGTAGAGAGAGAGAGAGAGAGAGAGAGCTGGAATATTACACACAAGTAACTTTTCCATGTATTTAAATAATGTGATTCAGATTTGACTCAAGTGGCAATAGTAATTATCTAGTGAGTTGCTAATGCTATTATGTCTCTGCCGTCCTACTACTGGCTCATACCATATCATTTCATTATCTGCACACACACGTAGTATTATTTGCTTTTGTCGTTACATATGGTGATGCCGAAGGTTAAACATTTTACGTTTTATTTGTGTTGATGATGATGATGTTACTGCCGCCGGATTGCTTGTTAATTCAATTTGTTGATTTACGATTACAGTCACTATGAATTTTCTCACTTGTGCTACCCAAGTGTTGATTTGATTATAGTGAACGTGTACAAGTATTTACTACAACAAACATATTTTTGATACATAGTTTTTTAATCCTTAGGTTGTTAACTTCTGTTTGAATTTGTAATGCGCTTGAATTAATAATATCATCTTTATTATTCAGTAATCCATACTATACTTTGTATTATGAAATTATGCGAGAATGAAAGCTTTAAAAATGTATTAACCATTTTATCTTTTGTTTTTGGCAATATTCAACAGATTGGTTAAACCAAACCGGGAACCACTACTATTTATAGCAATTTGTCGTAACGCTAAATCACAAATTATGTTCAGATTTCAGATGTTTCTGAAACATTAGTTGATTCTTGAGAAACAGTTAATTTTCATAGTGAACAAACAGTTGGCCTAAATGAATAATTAATGAAGCGTTTGAAGAAAGTTGCACACCACGATCATTGCCATGAATGGCTTTTCCAAGGAATTCAATGTACATGTTACTTGAGACGGTTCTTGAAAGGAAATCAAATAAGGAGTTTATGAGGTTACAAGAATACTGTATGTTTTCTCCGAATTGCAAATTGTAATTTCCGGTATTTTGAGTTTCCGAAGGAAATCGAAAAAGCTACAATGAGGCAGAAAAGGACAATTTATTGACAAAATGATCACAGATGCCATTATCATTAAAGACAAATGAGAGTTTCAAACATAATGAATTTCAAAGTTCCATGACATTTACGACTAATTTTTTAGCAGTATGATATTAGTGGCAACATAATGTACAAACCATTGCATTGTGTGAATTCTATGTATTGCATTATCGTGCACTACGGTTGGTTTTAGCCTTTCTATTCCCAAGCGTATAGAGTCATGTAATTTTTGTCGACTCTTTAAATATGGGAAGGAAATGGTGATTTATGAAGGTTATTTTGTATGTGACATGTTGCAGACAGCCTGAAAGATATATTCATTGTACACGAATATTCGAATACCTAAGTATGAAGGAAAAAACGCGTTTCAAATAAAATTAATCACATGCCTCTATGTAGTAAGAAGAACAACAGTTGCCTAACACTAGTACAATCTTTAGTGGAATAATATTGGTGCTAAAATTTTTGGACAGTTATCATATTTGCCAGTTAAAATTTTTGTTCATTCACTTCGAAGGAAAAGAGTTGCAAAATAATTCACACAAGACATTTGACTTGAATATGAAAAATGAGTGTTTGAACCTAGGTCTTGGCATGAAAGTGGTCTGTAGGTATTAGGTATATGTTGGCGTGCAAGCATTTAGTGTGCACTTATATACACATTTTACACATTATCTACATACTGCCGTCGTCAATAAAGCACCGATTTTATACACTCATGCATGCATGGATGCATGTACACTGAACATTACTTTATTTTACTGCTTACAAACTGAAACATTAGTAGGTTGTTGGTGGCAATATATACGATGGCAATAATAATATTTTTATTCTTCCTTCTCTGTCTGGCATTCCTTATTTGCCAGTGAAGCTATTAACCGGATTCGATTCGAATTTCCTAATAGCATTGCACATTAGGTACTTGCGCTCGTTATTAAGGCATAGTTAAATCATAATGAGGGTCTTTCTCTCTGTTGGATATAACATTATTAACTAAGATTCGTGTATATGAATGCTGCAGCTTAAATCTCATTGTCAGTTCTGCAGTTCTCTATAGTGTTCTGTAACTTAAGAAGTTAGTAAATACTACAAGGGCCCTTTCAGACACATTATCATTCCTTCGGCACTGAACAAGTCGTTAAAATATTATATAAGATTCATTCTTAAACTTACTTCATGTAAGCACTACTTATGATAATAATAGCTAATGCTAACTGCATAATAATGAGACAGTTCATTAATGTAGCAAATATGTTCGTCTATACAATGCAAAGCAATCAAAAATGTATAAACGCTCATATAAACAGAAAAGTATTGTATAATGATATAGATTTTGTGTCTGTGTACCTTCTAATTAGTGCGTGGGTATTCCTTTACCTATTATTACACCCAATAAGTAGTTTAAGAAATAACTAAATGCAGGTGTGTTACTTACAGCACTTTAAAGTGTAAATAATAAATAGAAAAAGATCAGCAACCTACCTTTGTGATTATATTCTACCTGCTAACAGACTTTTTGAGTTGATTAAAAACTTGTAGCGTTCGCAAAAGCAAGGAAACTACCAATACACTTACAATATCTGCATTTTGCACGCTCGCATTATTGCAATATTGACATTTGAATAAAAGTGTTGCTGCCATTACTAATATTAAATACATATTTTATGTATGTTTAGATATTTACATTCATGACGAACGTGATGTATGCACTTAATGACCCATTGTAAATGGCAGCAGCTACACGCATAAGTATATATGTATACAAGAGTCTTCTGTATATTAAAAACTTTCTAAAGCGAGAGAATAACAGTCTCATTCAAGTGCAACGGCTTTGGTCCTAGTTTTTGTTTCCACAGACAGTTTTTGTCCTTTTTATTAGATTTATGTTTTTGTGACCAGAAAAGTTTTCTTGTAAAGTAATGTACAGGATACAAACAATTCGTTTGTTTGTTTCAGACAAATTTGTTTCTGTTTGTATGATTTTATTTTAATTGGTAAATTGGAGATAACGGTCTTGGGCATATATAGAGGTGTATTATGTTTCAGATTCAGAGCATACATTTTGCAGAAGCAGGGGTTGATTAAACAACGAGTCAAGCAGTAGGATATTTATGAGGTTTACGGTTTAGGAAATGCTTTGTGTGAACAGCGAGTTTGTTTCTTTATTTCATCCTTACTGCCACTCCGCCACGTTGTTGTTCAGAGCTAAAGTATGGTGAGTTTGGTGAGTATCAAATAGCAGAGAGGGTATGATAATAATAATACACAAGACTGCTACTGGGGTTAGTATAGAAGTTTATAAAAGTGCGACACGGTTGAGTTCGGGTCTAGAAAAATCGATAGCAATTCTACGTTATGTAACGATTGGGGTTTCTCCCTTCTCCTTCACGTCCGGAAATTTTGGCCACCCTTTGTTCGTAAAGAGGACTGATATGTGTTAATGTTTTGACTAAAGGATGAGATGAAAATTTTTAGTGATGTTCCATTCTTTCTTCCCATAAAAATAAAATTGGTTTTCGCTAAGCCATTATTATTGCTTTGTAGTCGTACTGCAGTGCATTACATTTCATACTCTCTTAAATAATGGATTAAAATACAGGAAAATGATATGTCTAATAAGCTGTTTTAGATTGGACTTTGAGAATGCCATAGATCATGCAAATAATACAGGTTTGATGGGAAATGCTACTATGTAATGCATATATCATGCACGTATAAACCGAAACACAGTAGTAGGTAGTAATAAAATTATACTTGTATTACTGTATAGGAGAAAAATCGTGGCAAAGTAGGTGTCGACTAATAATTTTATTTCAGTCACCTCACGCTGAGTTATTAAGGCTGTAATTGTATTTGCATGCAGGAACTCGGTGCTCAATTCAGAGCGTAAAGGAAAATACCAAATAGAATTTGGCTAGAAGTCTAGTAATGTCCTGCAAGGGGATATTCGTCTATATAGCTTTCGCTTTTGTTTTATTGCATTAGTTTGATTACTTGAGCTTAGTTCGTTCAGTTCGCTCAGGTCGCTTTAATCGCAACCAAAGGAAAGTAAAAGGTTGATATTATTACTACCACTACAGTATACTCACCGTCGTCAACTACCAAACCAGTAAGAATAGATAGAAAGATCCCGTGAACATGACCGATGCGATTCCAGTAAAATAATCTACTCTCTACACAACACACTGCACTTATAGAATCGACAAAGCATAGCCAGGAAAAGTGCCTACTATCCGCTAGAAGTTTGATGTTGTTCAATTTCATTCTCAGCAACGAGTTGAAAGAACCAGATGGTATAACAACATACAGAATATTCCACCAACAGCAGTAACACAGCTAGGTGTATTTATATTGTATAAATACTGCATTACTCCTTGAGGGTACTAATTTATATATATGTGGAGTTTATAACTTAAGGAAACTGAGGGAGTGAGTGAGTAATGGTAAAATAAGAAATAAAATCTGTGGCTTAGTCACGCAGTCAGACTCACACTTGCCCAAGACAGCAATAAAATGTCGCTAGTCCACAGTTTAGCATCAATTCCAGGTGTATTTAATTTAAACCCTTTTTAGTCGTATATATTACCAATAGTATATTACATATATGTTTTATATACCTATATAATATAAGTAAGTAAACAAAGCGCACTTGCATAACATGGACATAATGGGCAGTACGGCACTAAAGTTAATGTGTATACAATACAACTTTCTTCGAGTGTTTTTCTCACTTACCACCGTCTGTCTTCAATCTTCTCGCACACTCATGTTTCCTTAATGTTTGCAGTAAGGCGTTCCCTTAATTTAAGTCAATGAGTGAAAATGTTTTGCTATTTCCTTAATTACCAATACAACATTGTAGGTGGTGACCCAACTTTGCTGATTACAAACAGAGATTCGAGTTTTGACTTGCCATTAAGCACTCAACGTATATAAAGCTTATTTAATTATCTGTATTATACAGAGTGAGACCATTCGTTGCACTACCTACCTCTTCTGAAGATGAGTGAGTTAGTTTGATAATTGCTTTATTTATCACCGATAAGACTCGTCTTCATTTCATAACGAAAAATAGATAGGTATACGAGTATACATTAACATCTCACCGCACTACGATTTGTAGGGGGAAAAATTATATACCTTACCTACCTAATATAAAACTGCGGTTAGAGTTTCATTAATTACTTCAATAATAATATGGTATACCTTTATGTAATGGAGCATTCGAATTCCAAATACCAAGAAATTGATTAAATGTACTGCTTATTAACATTCGCCTCATATAAATGTTATTTTGTTTGATATTGAATTGATGTTCAGTCTGATTCGACAAGAACATCGTAAGAAATGTAGGAATAGTACTACCTACAGTGAGTGTGCGTTTTGGAAAATGCCTTGACTTAAGAAATAGAGCAGATATTCATTTTTAGGATGTAACTTTGAAACTACCGGAAGGTTTAATGTTTAAAAATGATTACTCTGTGCTATAAATATGCAGGTATATTACATACAGTTACGTGTGTAATGTTGAATACACATAAATGTTGTAATCGTTAATTTATGCATGACTTATTATTATTTGCAAGAATGAATGATTTTGAGTAGAGCGAGGGCACGTACCTATACAATGACAGTTGCAGCAGGTGCTGCAAAACTACACTTTAACAGCTCTAACAATACACACAAATATTATAATACAATCACTTACATTATTCAGTCGTCATTTCAAAGGATGAATGTTTATATGGGCTTATACAATTTGCAGCATTTAGTAGGTAGAGGATTTGCTACGATATAAGGTCATAGTTGTGCATTCATGATTGGATACTACATACACATTTATATGTATTTAATACACCTTTCAATGTTGACTGGAAAGTGGAAATGTACTATATTAGGAGGAAAGCCATGTACTTCCAGCCAACCGACAATCGCTCTTTAATCTGTTATAACATAATTTGTTTCTGGTATATTTCAGGCGATTTTCAACAGAAGGAAGTGGAGTACAAAGAGAAGGCTTGTGACATTTCAGCACACCATACCACACACACGCAATTCAGAAGCTACGGCAAATCTAATTAACTTGTGTTTTGTCGTTCATTCAATACTGGATCCTCGCATAAAGTCTTCGAGTCTTAGTTGTGGTACACACGAAACTGACAAAGACCTCATCCTGCTTCTATGGCAAACCAAAAGGTACATAACTTTATATACCTAGAATACCTACATATAACTACACTTACACTTACCTACTTCTACTAAATATACATTATACTATTATTATGTAATATAAACGGGCAAGCATATGCAGTATGTGCATTTTCACTAGAACAAAGCATGCCGAATGCCTTAAGTATTATATTCACCGCAAAAGTAAGTACATAATACACAATACATATCAGAAAAACACACCAACATTGAATAAAGTGGAGAAGTAGACGTTTTATGTGTTAGGAAAATGGATATTGCTTCAACAAAGGAAAAAAGAAACAGCAAATTTAGTCAAACCAAACGAAATCAACAGACTTGACGGATTTCAGCTTTTCTCTTCATCATCATCGGTTAGTTTACATCCGTCCACCAAACCAAAAGTCTTTTCGTCACAAAACCTGAACTATATATTTACGCTTTCCCTTTTCTCTCTATTCACACGACCGTATATTTATATGAAGGTACTTTACGGCTGCACTCCACTCGGTTGGGCTCTGAGAGTATGCAATCGGAGAAGGGAAACACATAGGAAACCCACAGTTTTCCTATCTATAGGGCTTTCGTGCCTTGCCATGAAATGAAACGGAGGAAAAAGCGAAGTGGAGAAGTTTTGTTAAGGCAACAACGTAATAATGTAACATGTAGTGTAGATTCTGTAGACCGTGTTCAGTCAGTGTGTTGTGTGCTTATACTATTCGAGTGCGGAGACCGACTTCAGAGTCAGTTGACTCTAGCTTTGTAAAGACCAACGGAGTTTTGCAGTGCTGGCAGGATACACAGAGTAGTAAGTAAAACACAAAGTACCTATAGGTACCTAAATACTATACAAGCTACTCCACTACATACATACACTTTCAGTTGTTTGTGTTATAGGAAATATACTAGCATCAGTACCTTTGCCAAATACAAAATACAAGGAAAAAGTTGCTACTACTGCTCATATAGGAACTATGTAAGCTACTACTAGTCTTCTGCTCCGCTACTCAACTCAAAGAGAAACAAGACTAAAAAGAAATAGAAATAACAGAAAGACACATTTGTCTTACATAATGCCTACAACTTAAAATCTTACTCGTTCTTCCGAAACGATTCCTTTATATTAGTATTATTGGTATAAGACTTCAGGAAAAAGTAAAGCTTAGAAACCAAAACAAAACAAGGAGAACAAGGACTGAAGACATGAACAGAAAACTCGTGTTAATTTCTCCCTTTCTCTCGTAGTCCTCTACACAGAGATACACACACGATCACACAGTGTTTTGTTTATCTAAACAAACTGGTCTTGTCGGCTTTTGTGGGGTGCCAGCTTCACTCCACTCTTATATGCCGCAAATGAATTAAGTGGTCTCACATTTTTCTCCTTTTTCTTCAACTTTTCAACTTCAACATGGAGTACAGTCATAAAATTCATACATTATATACATACACTTGTACTTGTCCAGACCATAGAATACATAACATCCATTCAGTCAATACAATTCAACTATGTAATACTACTATAGGTATATAATATCTTACTGTCGCAGTATAGTTCTATGAAGTCTACGTGAAGATATCATTTAACAAATGACATCCGATTTTTACTGTCGTTATATTTTATTCTGTTTACTTATCATGTGGTATAAATAAATGCAAACTAATTTAAGATTTTAGGTTGAATGAAAAGCATAAGTAAAATGGTATAGCTTGGTCAAAATTTAATCTAAAACTAAAACATGAAATTACAACTGAAGTGCCGCAGACTATTTTTTATAAAGTGATAACGGCAGGTCCCTATCAAATTTGTAAAATTATTTGTGTTTAACATCGCCGTTCGCCGACTAAACATACTACAGTAAAATTTATTCCAATTCGGCTATTGCACTACTTTTAGACATATTCCTAAAAATAAGTTTACACATACACAGCATAGACAACACTCAGCAGCAAACTTTAGTTCGCTTGCAGTTTTGCGGTCTACAGGTTCGCAATTTAAGGGGATATTCATTGCACACAATTTAAGTACTACTACATACACCTAAAGCATACCCACACAATTCACAAAGTACTATACATTTTGTATATTCTAAAGGTGAGTTTATTATTTATTAGGAGTTCATTGCTTTGTCGGGTATTTGCGGGTATCTGTGTAGTAATTTTATTGTAAATCTTATTCAAAGCAATATTAATTACATTGATTTTCTAGCCTTAAAATGATTATTGTTGCGTATATTGTCTATCTTTCATAAATCGGTTATCTGCTAACCGTCAATAATTGGGTGGTTTGTAGGATATTATAAGCTGTTAGCTGTATACAGTATAGTTCACTACAGAAAGTCAATTTATACATTTTTGTGTCATTTAATGGAGAAAATGAGGATTCGTGAAAAGTAATTAACACGGATTTTAGGGATTTTAATAGTCCTTCCTCCTTCCTAATGCTGGCTCTCGAGCGCTCGTTAAGCTTTTAACGAGCCGAGCCGTTAACGAGCGAGCCGTTAACGAGCCGAGCCGTTAACGAGCGAGCCGTTAAC
>JABASD010000977.1:0-51723 GCA_019776165.1 Pogonognathellus flavescens | reverse complement strand
ACGTCAGAAAAAAGGTTTAACCGAAACCGCACACAATTTTCCCCGGGCGATCACTGTGCTCCTGCAGTATTTGTCTTTGTACAACATTCTCAAGTCAAGTAATTGTATTATTACCAGGCGGACGGAGGTTGGAAACTCACTACAATGCAATTGACTGTTAACATCGTCATGCCGCGTCATTTCTTAGTGTTATTGTAAGTCGAAGTAAAATTATGCTAAGGAGGAATGCTAGTTTACTTGTCTGTGGGTAATAAACTGTCGCAAAGAAATGTTTTATGAAATGCAATAGAAGAATATTTATAGATTTCATTTACACAGAATCGTTTGGCTCCTAAAAAGCTAACAAACGCTTAAATTTAATGGCTTTAGTAAGTGAAGGGCTTTAGTAAGGCAATGCAGAAGGTATGCTAATGACGAATTCGTTTTTTAACAATATTCTATACTATTTTTACATTTTTATATGGGTCTAGTAAAGGCTTGCTTTTAAATGCAACCTGTTTCTGAACGTACTGTGTAAGAACTATATAGCAGTATGACTGATTTTTTAGACACCACCTACCTACTGTCAGTCAAAATCTAAAGTATTGGTAAAGAAGTGAAAAGTAAACTTGTACCACAGGTGTTCTCCAACTCTAAGTGACAAAATGATACATAAAATTTTCCACAAAATAATAAATGTTCTCAAACGTTTTTAAGTGCTAATAATAATCAATGAACAATGTTAATAAAGTTTATACCTGGCATACCTATAGTACCATATTTTACTAGAATAACCAAAAAGCTCTTATACGCAATAAAGCATAATATAATTATACATGTACATTTACCCGGACTGTTTCTGTGTGTGCATAGTGTATGATTTCAAGCAAAGCATAATATTTAAATCATTAAAAGTTGACAACTACCTGCTAAAAGTAAACGAAAAATCACTCGGGACATTTGCCGTTGAAAACAGCACATTTTAACACATAAAACATACATTAAATAGATAGTTTATATGTAGTTTTACTAAAGAAAAAGAAGTATGTATGAAATACGAAATATGTAAATTTGCGCTTTATAATGTTGAAATGTTCTTATGAGGTATTTTGTTCAAAGAAGTGAACTTAACTTATCCAAGTCAACTGTTACCACAGAGTGAATACCAAAATATCAACCAACCAGCTATAATAATTATTGTCTGTTATTATGTGATATTTGAATTTTTTGAATACATATAATAGATTTGAAAAAGACAACTAAGTAATTTCTCATGCTATTATGTGACATTAATTAAAACAAACCTTCGTGAGTGACTTGAATATATGCATCTTAATCTTAAGCTTGTGTTAACCAAAATTAAAATTGCAATGGGCTGCAAAATATTTACGCATAATAGTATAACTGCATTACATAATAAAAGTACATTGATATCGATATCTATACGAACAATGCAAAGTGGGTATAGAGTATATAGATAGGCATAGTTTACTTTTACTGTTAACGTTTTAGCTTACTGCTCTAAACCATTGTAAAATATTATTGGATTTGTCTAATCAATTTGATATTTTAAATTAATTTTAATTGGTAAGTGAATGTATTACTATATAAAACTGTTTATAAGCAAATATTATTCTCGTTCTCATTGTTTCTATGATCAACTGCTGACAGGGGTAATAAGAAATTGTTGTCGTATTGAGATAATCTTGAGCCGCTCTAAAAAGGCGGTGGCGAATCATACATGCTTGGAGTAGTGAAGTGAAGTCTTTTCACAGTAGAAAATATTCTTCTATTTGTTTCATCAGTTTTAATTTCAAAATAACAACTAAGGTAATTTTACATAGACTTTATTCGGTTCGGCTACAACTTTTTATAATTAATTAAGTAGTAATAAAAACAAAACGCTTCCTCCGTTAAGTTAAGATTAATAATAATATAATATATAGTAATAAGTTTCGAAAGTTTCGATTCGTTGTTCGTTAGGACGAAAGTAGTTAATACCTATTAGTTAAATCAGTTTCAAGTTAACACGTTAACAGTGCTATTATAGAATTTGAATTAGTGATTTTCGTTAGTTGTTTGGTCTAACTTTTATTGACATATTTAGTGATAATCTTCGAAAATTGATAATACGTTGCCCAGTTTGATATAATTTAACGACAACAAAGCTTAATTCATGCATTGATGTGATTTCAATCTAATTTTTGTCTCCCGTTTGCAGATTACATTTCTCACTTTCACTGAGTCGTCCCTGTCACCTGTATCCTGACGTATGTCTATAAAAGACTACACCTGACCAGACAGGAGTTTTCAGTTCTGCTTTTGCTTAGTTCGGAGTTCAGAGTTCGGACGGAATTGATTAATTTTTAGTTATTAAGATTAAGTCAATACTGAAGACTGAAGGTAATTTAGATAATTGAATCGCATTTGTTGTTTGTGTGTTAGAAGATTAATTACTGGTAGTTTTATTTTCGTTACAATATTCAATATTAGTGTTGTAATGTTGTTCAGTGTCCTTTATTGTATTTATCACTCATTGTGACTTGGTTAATAATATAATAACATTCACTGTATGTACTGACTTAAGTATGCAAAGAAATACCTCCAAGAAGGTCGCGGAAGACACAATCGATGAAAGTGACAGTAGTGTATCCAATAGAAGGCGAAATCAGAACCAGAGAGAAAACATCAGAGATGTCAGAGAAGATCCAAATGACTATTATACCAGACTAGGGCATTCGTCATCAGTACGTCGTGAATACATACCTCATGTTGAATTTGGTAGATTGCAACAACAGCAGTTTCAGCAACGGCTTCAACAGCACCAGTTAAAAGAAACAGAGATGAATACTTCTTCTCTTCAAGGTAGCCATCGTATGGGAGCTTCATTACCATCTAAAACACCATCCGGAAGTAACAACAAAAGGTCTTCGTCGGAGCCACCGAAACGTAGCGATCGGTATTCTTTGTTATCGAAAAGTATACAGCGAGAAATTGACGAAACTTCCCTTGTTTCGATTCCTGAAGAACTTCTGTCGTCTGATTATTATGGCAATAAAGATCTTGACGGTAGATCAATTTACACAAGAAATAGTGGAAGTGCAAGAACCAGTAATTGTGAGTTGGATAGAGAAGATTATTCTGAAGTAGATGCAGCCACGTCCACAACAAGCGGAAAGCTTCATTACTACAGCAAACCAAAGGGTCCTGCTCCTCCTGTACCGAAATCAAAATCTGCGAAGAAAGATGACAAGATAAATAAGCAAGCTTTGATAAACTCAGTTCGTCAAAAAGTATCAAGTACAAATGAATTCGAAATTGGAACTATTCGTGGCAGCAAAAATTCCATGTTCGAAGAACCTACATCGAATATTCAGGACGAAAATGATCCATACTTATACGAAGTCACAGCTTGTCTGCCAACCAATCGAAACTCAAATTCAAGAGGTTTTCAATCTTCCACAACTTCCTTCGCCCACCCATCTGATCGAAATTCCAATTACGAAATGACCAACGGTAAAGTTGGCAGGGTAGGAAAGTTCGGTCTAACGGAAAGAGCAAGCATTCCTTCTTTGTCATCTTCAAAGGAAACGTTACCACTTCCTATTGAGATTCCAGATTCAGTTACAGACGAGGATGCTTTTCGACGATATCTTTCTGTAAGACGGAATGCTAGCAGTAACACTCAACATGTCCCCTTTCAATCACTAGCAATTCTTCAACAAGTACGTTGATATTACTAACAAACAATCCAAATTAAATTAGAGTCATTTGATATAGCATTCAAATATGGGATCGACAGGAAGCCGAGGAACAATCCAGCGGGGAAAGAATTCCTCCTCCTCCCGGACTACTTTAAGTCACCGACAGGGACAGTTAGATTTGCACAGAGATGCCCATAAAAGAACAATGTCTTTATCACACGCGATTATGACCCTCGCTCTTCTTTGTGCGTCAGCATCTCAACTCCGTTTTCTTGTTGCCTATTCTCATGCCCATTCGTATCCCGGTTTCTATTATTTTCTAGTGTGCACTTGCATTATTGTCGAAGTGAGTGATTGATAAGTGAAACAAACAGTTTACATTGACTATGGATTTATACGACTTAAAAATTGTCATAATTATATAACGCTTGTAGTTCAAAAGTAGTTCTGTTTGTGATAAGACACTTAAAATAATTTTGATTTTCTCCAGGTCATAGTTGGAGTTGCTTATGTAGTCTTGTCTCGATTTTCTTTTGACGAAACAAGAGCTGACCAAGTGCACAGCTATTTAATATTTGGACTATTCATTGTGGCTGTATTTAATGTGATTATTTGCGTTTTTGCTGTGGATGATCACATTTGTGAAGTCTTGTGGAAAAATCATTTGAAGAGTTCTGAAATGATGGATTCAATAGATCAAAATCTTCCAATTTGATATAAATAGAAATTAACTAAGCTACAAAAATTCATTTTTAATCCATTTTTCAAAATTTTATAAGTATAAATTCTAAACGTTTCAAATTTTTAGTCAAAAATAACATTTTTATTGCACTCGTATCCAAAGTTCAATAGTTTCAACTTATTTATCTAGTAAGTGAACTAATGTAGTGTAGATAATAATTGCAATTATCATCTCGAAAGTTCTTCAATTGTCACTAAACACACAGACAGAGGTACACAGAAGAAATCCGGATTCGTGGTTACGTTTAAAGGGTTTTCGATTTAAAACTGTAAAATTACTGAAGTGCAATTTCCGTTATCACTTTTTCATAATATTACATGATTTTGATTTTACTACAACCATTAGTAATGTTGAATACTAATAATTATATAATTTTAACTTATTAAACTACACAAACTCATGAAACGAGGGTACGACGGTACGAGCTAGGGTTACTAAATTATTAGTCCACAAGTCAGTCAGTCTGTAAATTTTAGGTTTCATAGGTGTTACAAGAGAAGAAAAGATGGTCATTAATTAAGTTTTACTTCGTTGACATACACGGTACATTATATAATACAATGTCGACACTGTGACGAAAATGGGCAACGTAATGAAAACTGAAATGTTTTTTGTAGCATAAAAAATTGAGTTTAATTATTATTCGTCCATTTATGTTACAGTGGCTGCGCAGATTTTACAAAATGGATGAAGACAATGACATTTGGGGAGATGATGAAGACATAGCTTGGTTTAACACCCCACCAGAATTACGAAAAGCAACTAATCAGGTCCAAAACGCTCCCGAGTCCACTTTGCCTATAAAGCAAGAAGTTAATGAAGAAGATGCAGATATTTGGGGCACGGATGAAGACGAGATGTTTCTTTGTTCTGCATCACAAGTAAGTAAATAATTAATGATGATGTAGAATTTGTAGAAGATAATAATAAGTAATAAACCACTTTTACGATACCAATTCATTGAAATACGATACATTAATTATTATAATTGGGTACAGATGGTGGAGGATAGATGTATGAATATGTTAGCGGGAGGAGCTTCCAATTCTAACGTACCTTCTTCATCAACTTCTCCTACATCTGTTGAACCATCAAGAGTGTTGGCGATTTTGAAGTTGATGGAAGAGAAAAAAAATGACACAAGTAAAGATGATCAGCATCCCTGGGATTTTAGGGGCGACGAAAGGCTTAACACTACTGCTAAGAATCATAACTCTGAATTGCAAGGAGAAAATATCGACGAATTTAGAAATGAATATTATGCCTTGCTGGGCGAAAATTCCACATTACGCAGAAAGATGGACAGCAGTATTCAAGCTAAAGATAAGCACACTTCCGAAAGGTGACTGAAACCACTTGAAACCAGTTAAAACATATTTATGACAATTGTATAGATGACTTTACTGCAATTGTGACTAATGTATACGATAAAATAATTTTTCTATTTTCAAAAATCACTTTTGATTTAAGATCAAAGTATTTACGAAACCATTGGGAAGCATATTATGAGAGTCTGAACCCTCAATTTAATTTTTATCGTTCAATTTAATAATATAAATAATTGTGTCCTGAAACAACATCAATAGATCTATACAATCATATTTGTCAAAAAAAGCTTTTTTAATTATTAATTTATTGATAAAAAATGAATTCCCATCAAATGTAACCAGATTAGATTCACAGTATTGTAAATCTTAGCTCACATTAAGAAAATGAATTTCAGGATAAAAATCTAAAACAATGGTATTATTATCGAGAAAT
The DNA here is from genome assembly GCA_019776165.1 of Pogonognathellus flavescens. Classification (NCBI taxonomy): domain Eukaryota; kingdom Metazoa; phylum Arthropoda; class Collembola; order Entomobryomorpha; family Tomoceridae; genus Pogonognathellus; species Pogonognathellus flavescens. The sequence continues at coordinate 45,537 of JABASD010000977.1, read as the reverse complement.
TATATACGTAATTTGCACTTACAATATGAAAGTTAACATTTTCTCTTTCTATACTCCCTAACTTTCTTCCGTGCTACTATGATATGCCTTCATAAGAAATGTATCATATACTCTATCATCGAAAAATTTATAATCGTTTGTCTTATTTCTATAGACTTGCAAAAGAGATGGAGGAGAAACAAAGGGATAAAGAAAAGCTTAGAAAAGCGGAAGAGGAAAAAGAAAATCTTAAATCTCAACTTGCGAGTCAAAGAATGGAAATGTTTAGATTGGAATGTAACAGCAGGTTTAAAAACCGTGACTCATCTACTTGTCATTCTCAAAGCAATCAATCACATGCGGATTCATCTGTAGCAACCAAATTTCCGAATGTTAAGTCTTTTCTGTCTAAAGAAATCCCTCCAGTTCCAAAATTTGAGAGTCCAGAACCATCAAGAAGTGCTACACCAACACGTTCAAGTGCTACACCCAGTGTTAGAAAAAGATTAATGCAAATGCTAGGCAAGGTCGAAGAAAAACCCAAAGCTGAAGAAACTGAAACCCGGGATTTTAGATTAATCAAGCCAGCAACTCTAGCGGACTATGAAACGGACGAATATGTATGGCATCGTCCAATCATTTCCTGTGATGATTCTGGTGACATTAATGGCGAGTGTTTCATTAACAATACGAAGCCAAAGGAAGAACCCATGGAGGCAGACGATTCCTTTGATTCCTCTGACTCATCTTCAGTGGCTTCAAATGACGGTGTCAATGATTGGGAAGGTGTATTATATCAAAACCCTGCACCGCCCGTTCCTCCGGAAGAACTTATTTTGACATCCGTTAACGATGTTGTTCAATGGCTGAAGTTAGATCCACGTGAAAATCAAAATTCGTCCACTGCAATACCTGAAACGAAGGAAGACACCAATAAGGAAGAAGTAGAACAAAAACGGCTCAGCGATGTTGAAAATAAACTCGCGAGTTTCATAACATCACATACACTATGGAGTCAGATTTTTGTCTACATCCAAAAATGTGTTGAGAATCGATATGAGCCATTGAGACAGCTTGTGGCAGATGTATCACGTTTAGCTTTACACGCAATAGGCGAATTGGAAAACTTGCCCCGACGTGTTAGCTCAGAGCTTGTATACCCCAAAGATGAAAGGAGACTATGGAAATGGTATCTGGACGACATTGATCGAAAACAGCCAGATGCTAGTAGGAGAAATCTTAGAACTCCGTCGTTTATGCCGTCCAATTGTGAATCTGGGCCATCAATGAAATTCATTACTTTAATTGGCAGTTTGGCTAATGAGCCTTTAACTGCCTGGTGTGTTTTGAGCCATGTAAGAGTTCAGCTAGAAGATCTTATTTGGATTTCAAATAGAAGCAATGAATGGAGAATATATGAGAAAAGTCATCTAGAGACATTTTTGAAACTACTTATGTGGACGTCTGAACTCTGGCCTCATGTCTTGGAAGAAGAGAAAAGTCCAGAAATCGTACAATTTCATTTGCCTCATTGGCAAACCGAATTGAAGAGCTGGACTAGCATAGTTTTGGATGTTGGAAATGCACAGTATTTATTTTCTGGGGTAAATATCGATTTATATTATAAGTAATCAACATTTTGTCAAATGTTTAAACTTAATTTATCCAAACCGCAAATGATTTTCCTTAATTAATTAAGTATATTTTTTATTCCAGAAACTCCAGAAGACAATAGTATGTTTGACCTTAGACATTTTAACCAAAATTATGAAAGCAGGTTACTTCCATACAACCACGGAAAAGTAAGCTTCCTACAACTTTTAGATTTGTTACTGAAGATGGCATGAGCATTAATTTGATAATCCACTTACCTCACTATTATGATATTATGTATTCTGCAGCTATCAGGCTCTGTCCGAAATTTTACAACTAACCTGCGAACTATTTAAACACGGTTCATTCGACAGTGATGTTTTGATGAATGTTTGTACAATACTAAAATATGGATTCAAAGACCATCAGTTTATGAATTTACTATGTGGAGGAGTCAACGAGAGTAATTGGTTTATTTTTTACTCTTACTATTTGTATCTAAAGCAAATTTATTTATTTGTGATATCAATTGTAAAATCATTCTATTTTTATTGCAGATAGGTGTTTGTTGTATATAATTTCGCGCTGTTTCCTTCGAATCCACGTAACGGAAATAAAGCCATATATGAAAGCGAAACTATTTTGTGAGTATGTTTCAACGATCGATCTCCTTAAGCAAAGACATCCTCCAGTGTACTATTCGAGTTTGCTTGCTCGTGCCAATCTAATTCAAAAGCGGACCAATACAATCATTGATGAGTACCCAAATGAGGAAGTCCCCACTGACATAACATATGGAGAAGTATGGCTGCATCCTAGTAATTGGGAAGATCCTGACAATACTAAGAACTTGTGTCATTGTAGAAAAGTCTTATGTGGAGACGTAATCTTGATGTTCTCGAAAATTATCCCATTGTGGCGTGAGTGTTATTATAGTTGTTGTATTCTTAAATAGAGATGTTGAGTATTGAGCACGGGTGGAATAGTTTCACGATCCTGCGAACGACGTTCGGAGGACGCAAGGCCTCGGAAGGGGGAGAGAGGGGGGAAGGAGGGCGGAGGGAGGACGCAAAGAGGCAAAAAGGCATATTACAGGTCGCGACCTGTAATAATAGTACTAGTCCTGCGACACTTGGAAACTATTCCACCCGTGGTATTGAGTATGTGAAAGTGTGAAATGGCAGTATTTCTCACAAGGTGTGAAGTATTTGATTTAGAGTGGCAGTGGAACAGATATTTCGAAAATGAAGAATGTAACAACGTCTATAAATCAAAAATCATGATTATGATCTATTTCTGTATTTACAATTAACAATGACTCAATTCGATGCATTTTTCTGTATGTTTTTCAGGCGAAGCAGTTAATGAAGCTGAATCTGAGTTACTGGCATTGGAAAAGCAGCATAAAATAGAAGACGCTGAATTTTTGGAACAACACGAAACTGATAAAAATCGAATTTCAAATGATTTCCAAGAGAAAAAACAATTAGACCAGCTTCGAAATATCTATTTAAAGCAATTTATGGAATACAAAAGGTGTGATCCAATTTTTAGTAATCTAGAATTGCAGTTTACACCACACGAAAAGGATGTTGAAAAAGTAAAAAAATATCTCAATGACTTACCGATTTACAATCAAAAATTAATGCAATACAAAGAGAAGAAGGCCACGCTGATCGGAAGACGACGAGAATATAAAATCAACATAATGAAGCAAGGATTATTAGACGAAGAAGTATTTTCCAATTGGACGCAAGTTGGAAAATTACTTCGACAAAGATTAGGAAAAGATTTACCCTGGTGGTTGAAAATATACGAAAGAGAACAGACCATCTTTGATAAAGCATTAGAAATCGGTATGGTTTTCATACATCAATTTTGGAATACTCCCAACATGATGGCCACAGTAGGAGAAGTAGGACTCCGAGATTTTCTTACAGTACTTCCAATTTTGAAAGCCTATTCAGAAGAATTTTTAATAAATAATGATAAAGGTTAGTATATAACATAATATAATGCAAAGCTATTTAGATAAGTTAGCAAGTAAGCTCTTTACATTAATTATTTGGGAGTCAAATTTTTATATCCTTATTCTTCTTACAGCCTCAACAATTAGAGAATTAACATCTTTTCCTACTCAAAACATGGCTGAACAAAATACTTCCAGAGACTTCAGTAGTTCTTCATTGAGCGATCCAGTGAAAATGTCACACAAAATAATTAATAAAGGTGGGTGTATTGGTGTTGTATTAAAAGAAGTTAAATTTGAAGATGAGCATTTGCCTGACCTGAAGCAAAGTGACATCAACAGACTGAAAGTGTTGGTCGAAAAGGACGTAATCAAACCCATTTCTCTAAGACCGCTTCGTAATACAAGGGAAAAAAATAGAATTATAGCAACAGACACAGTGATTTGGATGAGAGAAAGGCTGAAACTGAAAAGCATTGAGGAATTAACAACCCCAACTGGCTCTCTGTCAAATGCATTGTTTGGATCAAAGCGATTTTCTCTTCCGTATCGTAAAGTCAATAATATCAATGAAGGTTCTCGCTACTTAAATAATTGCGAAGACACAATAAACCCACGTCATAAGCGAGACAAGGTTCTAGCTGAGAAAGATGAAGGTTGTCCTTACGATGTATTTGGTGTTATTAGTATCAACAATACCAACACCGAAACAGAATATTTTGAAAATGGAGACAATCCCGGACCAAGTGAAAGTGTTTCTGTTTCAGAAGATCCTGAAGAAGATAAAAGAGATTGGAACATGTTCTTACCTACGACAAGTAAACAGTAAATAGTTAGTAGACCACCGGTTTTAGGACCAAGTGAATACCTTATAAAACCACAACATTTTTAAAGTTGTACACACAGTTCTAGTTCTAAGTCTTTGTTGCCACGTCTCTTACATCCCGTACAGATCGCAAATTCGTTAATTTAAGTAACTTCAGTAACTTAATATTGCAGGTGGAAAAACAATATTTATTTTAAATACTGTAATACTGTCACTGTCATATGTATAAATATGATAGCCAGAATTTATGATAGTCACATGTAAAAACTTACTAACGTAAAATATTCAGAAATTAGTTATTGTAAAAAATTTGTGATAAACATGTACTGCCTTTACTAGCATTATAGCTTCTCACTGTCTAAATTCAATAATTTTTAAACACCAAATTTTTAACAAAGATACTTATAAAATAAGGAAATAAAAGTAAAGTTCAATTAAAGCAGAGATAGATTGTACATTAATGTAGTCATTTACGTAAGTGCAACAATGATCATACATACACGAAACAGATTGTCCACTTTGCCCCAAACTTACTTTTCTAGTTCAAGTGTTACTCTATTGACGTTAGGTGTGTTGATGTATAAATACTTTAGGGTTTGTGTTCTACAGAGTTTAAAAATGGCTTGTTTGTAAGGACGCAAAAGTAAACTCTAAATGATAGCTATTGAGTTAAGTCAAGTGAACAGGGAAGGCAAACCCGTGAGCAAACTGATAACAATTATTATTATTACGATTACACAAGTTAAGGAAGAACCACAGGCAAACTTCTTATTCTCGTTTTGTATTCTGGCTGTTGCCGTAGGATTAAGTGAACAATAGGAGATGATAGGGTTCATGTTTTCTGAACTGGACATAAGCCGTTTCGTTTGAAAGAAACGAGTCTTCTTCGACCACTATGTATTCTCACAGATCGAATTGAATGCAATCTGTATACTACACTATATCCATAACTTAAGTATAACTTCTGCCATGGATGCTTATGTGCGTATGTACTTACACTACTAGTTGTTGTGATTACACTCTACATGGGTATTGGTATTGGTACCTGTACTTGAGATTTACCTATACTTCTTCACTCTACTAGATAGGTTACTTAGGTATAATCATCACTCTACTAGAGATAAGCAGACGAAAATTACATAGATTAGTAATAGTCAGTATTTTAGTATAATTGAAAGTGCGTTCTGAACTAGAAAGGTTGACTGCAGATAGGTTGAAGACAAGTTATTGATTAAATGAAATAAACGCTCTTAAGTTCAAGTGTAATGTAATACATTAATGCAAAATGTTCCAATCGATTGGGAAAGAGAAGGCATTTTTGATGAATGGATTGCAAACCTAAGTTATGCCACACACCACACAACTGCATAGAACTACTACAGCAACAGCAGGGCTTAAACTGCCCCAACACCAGATTCTTCTCATTTGTATCGTCTATCAATACTCTATCAACCATAAGAAAACAACAACCTACTTGTAAAGGCTCTAAGGCTTGACTGGACTATGGACGAATGCTAATTTCATCTCTTCGCTTGATCCATGGTCTTCAGCAATTCAGCATTCCTCCTCCATATGTTCCCAGTGTAAATTGTTGATACCTTTGCCATCAACTTAAAGTTAAGTCCGCAGTCATATAAACTAGAAGTAGAAAGTGATCCATCCTCCTCCAACAAGCCTCTTTTGCTGGAGAGGAGAGTAAGTAAAAGATTTAGAGTTAAGGAGTCAGGAGTACCTAGGAAATAAAATGTATAAAGAAAATCTACAGTAGAAGAGTATTTACTACAAGAAATATAACATATATAATACAAGAAAGACAATGCCATGCCAGTAGAAAATTTAACTGACTTATCGTTAGTTTACTACTATACGGACGGCGTCTGAAGGAAGAAGGTGTTAGGAGGCAAAGTGATGGCGTTGCTCTTGCTTGTGGTTGCTGTTGCCTATTGTCATTGACAAAAAGTGACCGAGCAGGTTTCACATCTTTCCCTCTCTAATTAGAGGCGTTATGAATGGCTTAAAAAATGTCATGCACTTTGTCTCTTTTTGCTTTAGCTCACTAAACTACCTGTAGTAATAATCTCATGTACCCATGCCATCATGGTCCATGTGTTTCTCCAGTAATGCTGTCTGTAGGTAAAATATAGGGATAGTCATATTATCATAGTGAAATGCTAATACCCATCATACAGTTGAACAGACTTGCCTTTCTTACATTTACATTCGTTAGTTTACATGTTAATGCAGATGATACAATATTTTAACTAGTACATGTATAACATGGCCTATAACGTTGCGTTCTATACATTAATCCCTGTATTACTTATACAGAGAGATAATAATATTGGTGTAATATTTTCTGTTGTGTATTTCTATTGTAAAGCAAAGGTTTGGCTATATGAAGAGCTTTGAAAGTGTCTTGTGTCTGACTTATGTGTAATAATATGTAGTCGACTATCCTACATTCAGTTAAAAGAACTCAGGACAAGAGAAGAGACACGAGAGAACCACGACTACTATAGTAATGCAATGTCAACCCAAGAAGAAATGTAAGAAACAATGAGCAAGTTCTTTTGTTGTATTCCAGCTAGGAGGATATTACACAACTGTCATTCATGTCGATACTTCTTCTCCAGTTCAAGTATAGTAGAGATATCTGTTTAGCGTACAATTACCAGACATAAGATGTGTATCAGACGACTCTCCATACATTTCTACTGTTTTAAATGTAAAACTGTTTGTAATTTTTCATCATAGACATTTCTCAGCAGCCTTTGCAGAGAAAACTCAACTTGTGTATTACTTCGTAGAATGTTCTCTTACAAGATAAAGTGTACATTCTGTACATACTATGCTAAATAATAAGTAAATGAACTAACCACGAGTAAAAGTAAGTAGTAAGATAAAGATAGGTAATTTTAAGCATGACAGACAATACTTACTGTGTACTTTCCTTACATTCGCCTATGATGTGTATGTGCCATGTACAGAATGCATACGCGTAATAAAATGTAGTAGAAGCTGTTCTTATCGCATTTTATCTTGTAATTAATTTATTAATAGGAAACAACGAGACGAATAAAATTCTTTATGGAAATAAAACTCTGGTTGGTAACCCTGTGCCTGGCCTATTAATAAACATTAAGTGAGTGTTCAATATTCATAGAATCGGGTTAGTCAGAATTAGAAACGATGAGGGTAGTATTTTAATTTCCTTTTGGGGAAGGAAACAAACACAGCACGGAGTACCTACACTTAAACAACTCAGAGCCGAACTCATTGAGCACAAGTAGGCTAGCAATAAGTAATACACAGTGCTCTTCATCACCTGAGTGGAATAGTTAATTAAGTGCCTTGTTTTTTACTTGTTCCGTTCTGTTGCAAACTAAACCGGGTTTACTTTACCATTTATATACTGCTCTCTCTCTCTCTCTCTTCATCAGCTACCTTGTTTCTCTCACCGCCGCTTTGTCGTTCTCCAATGTGTATTCTATGCATGCTTCCAGCCACAAATTGAAATTCTATGTATTTTTCCCCACTGACTGTAGTAGTAGTGCAAAATTCAATTGATATGATACACAGCGATACCTAAGCTTCATTATTCTTCGTTTTAGCTGGTATGTCCATTCAAAAATAATTCATTTCACTCACTCACTCAGTCGATACTTAATTTACTCTAGGAGATCCTTCTGTTGTCTACTGTAAGTTGGTTTGTCTCTGTACCTGTTAGTTAGGCCTGGAACTATGAATTAAATAATTTATTACTTTACAATGTACATCCAGGTATCGTATGAGATAGGTTAGGTGCCTAAATTACAGTAGGTAGTATACAGAGGAAAGAAGTTGTGAATAGGAATTGCCTAACCCTTTTGCTAACGAGAACCTTAACCTAGTACTTGTTTTTATGTTTCTTTCTTAGCATGAGTACTAGTAGCATATTGTAGTGTTATGTAGATTGAAGATTATCTGTATTGCTGTGGCAGGCAGTAGCTGTGGGCTAAAGCTATACATATTATACCGTAGTACTACATGGAAAACGGATCGATAAGCCATAGGGTTGACGGATGATGAGTATTGGGAGTACTGTACAAACTGTTTAAAGATAAGTTTGTACTCTGTACGCAGATCAGACAGTCCATTGAAATAATCTTTGTGTTTAATCGCTCACAGTGTAAAAGTCAACAAACAATATACATTTAAAGTAGACATCGGGCTTTCTCTAGTGGTAGTAATGCTTTATTATAGTAGATAAGTCTATTACTATTAAATCTAGGTTTATATTACACACAATACATATTATGTATGTGATTAGAGTAAATAGGCGATTGTTTTTCAGACTGACTGTGCTCTGTGAATCTTCACTCATTCGTCTTATTTGTGATAAGTAATCTTGAGCAGTTATCTGAATACATAGGCAAGGCAAAGTGTGAAGCAGCAGTTGACTGTTGACTTGTCGTGTCTTGACGAAAACAGTCATAGGTAGTTACTTAACTTATTCTATTGTATTGTAATTGTCAGTAGGTAGTACCAGAGAGCTTTGTTTCTTCCCTTATCAGTACTTTAGGCCCAGAATCATCATCAAGCCAGGAAAACACAAGCAATGCCAACAGTTCCCAACCCTCTACTACGTTTTCTGTATGTAGATTAGAGCAAAGACGAGTATTACTACTTACCATGTACTACTGCACTACTATTACAACAAACAGCAATCAATTCCAGTTCCATTCCAGGGGATCTTCATCTTCTTCTCTCTTATCCTTTTACATAATATACAAATACAACGTGTACCAACTTATTCAACTCTTTCTTACTTCTTATACTACTACTACAATACTCTCCACTCTAATTCTCTAATTGTTTTTCCGTTTCTCTCTCTCCTTGTTACACTCAACGAGTAATATGTCCGTGTCTGTTAAAAGACTGTACTAGAGTAGTAGTTTTGTGCATTTCATTCATGATTTCATTCAATCTCTCATTGTATATAAGTGCATGGAAGAAAACAACAACGCAATGTCTTATCTTTATTTATGTAGATAGAGTTCAACTCATATTATGGTTATACTTACAGTTCTTATGTAGTTGTGTGTACACAGATAATGTTGTATAGTAAATGTATTATGGTACTTAAGGCCATGGCATATAGTATAATATGTGCGATGTGTTCTCAAGTTCATTTCATCAGTTCCACACTACATGCATTTAGCACTCTCTGCCTGCCTGTGTGTACTCGAGTTGATGATGATGCCCATAACATTTTGGTTAAAGATGAGACGTGCTCCAGCAAACAAACAACATAGAAATGCAATCTAATGGAGTATAAAATGTAAATGTGGCGCATCTGCTCATCACATCGCATCAGATAACGTGTATGTGTATTCTATACGACTTTACCATCATGGTTAGTAAGTAAGTACTACTACCGTATCTTTGTGTATATTGTAAATCTTCTTTTCATTTCAAGATCACAGGTAGAACAGCAAAGATTGATTTTTAATGTGGATGGCTTATCAATGAACACAAGTTCGGTAGCCGGTAGCTTCACCTTCAATCAGAATTCCAAATAAATCCTCATCCTAATTGCTGCTAGACAAGCACAAGACACGGGCTCACTATATAATCTTATGCGTCAAGTAGTAAAGATACAAAGGATGTAGCAACAGTAACCACTACCACCACCACCTTACCTTAAGGTTACATTATCGTCCTATCTGTATATATGAATATATTTTATACTTTTACTTTACTTTCGCATTTTTCTTATAATATTAATCTACAGATACTGGTAGCCTCTTCTTTACGTGTACACACTACTGATAAATATAATAACGTCGTTTTTCATGCTTCATCCGTGCTGTTTTTGTTTTCCTTTGCTTTTCTAACATTATTTTATCTTCAGAAAGATCCTCAGTCCATTCTTTACGTCAGAAAAAGACCCTGCCCGATTATCCCTGTACCTGAGTATATTATAACTTATTGTTTTAACAAGGAATATTTTATTATTATTATATAAGTAAGTATGCCTACCTATTAAGAGAAGGTTATATATATTATCAACTATATTAGTAATATAGATACATATAGAGGATCATTATGTTGCATCTTGCTGATTAGAAAGAAGAATGAAGGAAAAATATAGTTGAGACAAGACTGGTAGTCGCAGTCGAGTTTGTAGTAGAATATATTATAAGTGCAGAGGTATACGTGTGAAGTCTATACGAAGGCAGCCAAACCACTTTGGGTAAAGTGTGAGTTTGAATCATTTGATAATATTGAAACTAGTGAAGCTAATAAACATTTAAATTACATTAAAAGAACATATCTCTATCTAGGAGTGTTCTCATGTTCTCCCATTCCTGGTAGACAGACTCCATTCCAATGCAATCTTCTCATTGTTAACTCCAATTAGATCAGATTGCCAATTGAACAAACTCTTCAAAGATAAGTAAGTGCGTTTACTTATTATTATGTTATGGTTGCAGAAGAAGAAGGCGATGATGTGATCTGGTTTTATTTTATAGGCATTTAAACCAAGATAACTTAAACTGACGCTACCTACGCTAATATTTACGGACTTGGCTGTTTGTCTACAGATTTTATATTCTAATACTACGTGCTTTTATATGAATACAGTACCTACCCAACTTTACCTTTACCCTGTATATGTCTTTCTGTGTACATAACACATTTCTCTCTCTCTCTCTGTGTACATAGCTGTAGGTTATAGAAATGTTGTGTGTTAAGTATTACACTTCCACAAATGTATTATAAGATCTGTAGAACATTATTTCTTGGCTGGCTCTGCATATTTTATTTAAGTTAGCTAAAGCTAAAGCATTGTCAGTAAAACTTATCGTTATCATTATCAGCCTCTGTTTATTGTTACTGCAATTATATCAGATGGGATCAATTTCAGTTTCAATGCTCTCTGTCTTAATGCAGTTGACTTGTAGTGTCTTCAAGGTGCAAAAGGCGTGCGTTTTTATTTCCTTTTATATATGGAATGATCTACTCTCCTACTAAATAGTCCATGCCACTCCAGCAAGTCTCTCTATGTAATATATTTCTACACGTCAGCTTAACGTGGCGAGACCTTAATTTACATGGTGTTAAGTTACCTGATTTGCACTAGTAGTACTACATCGAGTGGTCGTATAGTAGTCTGTGTGGGTAGTTGTTAGTAAGTCTCTTGAAAACTGAGGCAAGTCAGCCAAAGGCTATTTTAGTGTGAAATCATCATAATCAAGTAAACAAGATGCTCCGAGGATCGTTTACCTGCCTACGGACACCATTTACACAACAAACCCCGCACAATACACTCGCATTATGTTAGTAGTGTAGTTTTCCTTGGGATTACTATCTACTAGGAAATTAATATCGCTGTATTATTCAAAAAGAACTGCAAACATCACGAGAAGCAAAAACCTAATATAAGTCAATATAAAATTTATACCTAGACATAATGGTTTAAACACTTGGAATTTTAGTACGTAAAGCTTGATATGAAATATTGTTTGTTTTGTACACAAATGAAAAATGAAACGAATCAAAACTATTACTATTTGTATTGCACTCATTAAGCATGTGCAAGTGCAATTAGCAGGAAATTAATATCACTGTAATATTCAAAAAGAACTACATAAATGTGCTAGTAATCTAATACAAGTCTATACTAAGTTTATAAACTAGACATAATGATTTAAACATTTGGAATTTTAGTATGTAAGGCTTGATATGAAATATTGTTTGTTTTGAATACAAATGGAAAATATTTGTATTGCACTCATTAAATTAAGCATGTGCAAGTGCAATTAGCAGGTACGCATTTTACTTTAAGGCATTTTATTTGGTATGTGGAGAAGAGGGATGAATAAATGTTTTTCTTGTTTGTGGATGAGAAGAACATTATTATTGTATTTGGTAGAAAGTACATATTGAATTAACATTAACAAGCTGAATTAAATTAATTTCTTGTGTAGAGGAAATAAATACACAAGGAAAGTGGTAAACGTTTATGATAAGAAATGTTTATCTAATTGCAAGCGTAATAGCATGATAGAGATACTCTCTCTCAGTCTCTATAAAATATATGAGAAAATACCACCTAGGTATGTGTAGATAGTGTTTGTAAGAATATTTTCGTAAGTATATACTTTTTATGGGTATAACCAGCAATGTAATATGTTTATGGAAGTTTAGAGTGCATTTATATATAACCAGCTTTGATTTCTGATTGAAAGTGATCACAGTAAGCAATGAGGTGATTCGATGGGATTAGGATGTGAGCGTAGGTCCAGACCAAGCCAGAAGCATCTGAAATCTGTTGATGTGTACAAAAAATTGTATATGAAAATGGATAAAGAAGAAAGGGGTAGTTGTGATACTGATTATTACAATAATAAGAACTGCTCAGGGCATGAAAAAGTTTACCAGATTCGATAGACTGAGCGAAATAATGTTGTAGTAAGAGTGAACCCTGTACAGTTTTTTAGGCCGAGCGAGAACAAAGTTTGCTTTGGCTAAGCCACTACTATAATCATAATTATATACTTTCTAATGGGTAACAACAGGTTACAGAGAAGGGCTATTCAAATTTTTCTAAAATTATTATCGATAATGTGTGTTCGAGCTGTGATCAAATGGTTTCCTTACGTCAGTTTGTGCTTATCGTACTACTACAAACACACATGCATTTACTATCACTATAATAAAAGTATCTGTACTTTGTATACATTATATTCTACGCTCTAAACTGTAATTGTTACTTGTAGGGTGTAGGCTTGCTTGCTTTTACTCGTCTGCGTCTCGAATTCACTTTAAATGTATTGTATGTATGTATAGATGCGTACAAATAAATGGGTTTATGTTTTACCTCCAGATACTGCTATTACATACAGCAAGTAGTTAAGCAAAAGTATTTTTTATGTGTACCTACTTATAAATGTGTAATGCAGTTTATAATAATAATAATAATATATGAAAAAGGAATCGTCTTGTGCATTAAGTTACACATGAGTTATAGCAAAATAGATGTAGATGGATTTTGCTTTCGTTTATCTTCAATTGACCCCACTTGGCTAAAAACGCTTGTCTCAGGCTTCTTGATTTTTTTCTGGTTGCATAACACACATACCTAGTCTACACATCACAGATGAGGGAGGATGACGGAGCATTTAAGTTTGGGAGATGTTGATTGGACAGAATGGCCATCATTCAAATCATGGTGATTATCAACGTCATCAATTTATCATCGATTGATTCTATGCAGATTAGCTCCTCAAGTGCTCTCTTATCTCTCCAAACATCTTCCCATCTCCCTCAGTTATCTCATACTCTCACAATACTTATACAACATTTTACAATCCTCTTTGCAAAGAGAAACACAAACTCTGCCTGGCCTGAACGAAGTATTGCGTATTTACAATTTAACAATAACCAACTATTAGCAATTTAAATGTGCATTTTTCACTATTTGGGCAGAGTTGCAATGTTAAAACTGTGTACCATATCCGTTATCATGAACAGTAATTTTGCATTTTATGCCAATAACATCATAAAACAGTTCACATCACAGGTGTACAAAGTTGGTTGACTCAATACCTCCGTCATTATAGTCATAGTTTTTTTAAGAGTTATACAACGAAAAGTACCAACTCTACTACATAGTTTACAATTTATTTTTTGTTACTGGTACAGAATTTGAAATTAAAAATATTATTACCAAAACATTTTGATTCAACCTTACACATTTAAAAAAGAGATATTGTAAAACCATCGCGGAGGAAGGTACTTATATAGAGATCAGAGATCACACATGTAATGCTAATGTTGGTATTCTCATTAAAAGAATATCAACCTGACTTAAATGATACCGTCATCTTGTTTAAAACCAAACTAGATAATATAGTCTCTATCCACATGTCCTTGAATTTATGCTACTTCGCTTATAACCATGCTGAACTAATGCTGAAATTGGTCACGAAGAGTTTCAAACTCTTCTTTGCGAGTGTAAATGAAATATTATGAACATTTTTTATTTAAATAACTTAGGCTAATTTAGGATAATAATAATTGCACACAAAACCTCAGCACCATTTGTCGTAAGTGCATTCTAAACATTTTTTAGGTATACAAAATTATACGGAGGTATACAATGACTTCGCTCGTAAATGAAATTTTTCAATTCAAACTAACAAAAACTAGCGCAGCGAAGTCAATTTAATTAAGTTGATTGCAAATATAGTCTCTTAACACATAAATAGCTCAAGAGTTCGCTGCAATAACAACAAAGTTACTAGTTAGGTTAGTTAAGTAATAAAGTAATGTTACCCCACTGAAACTAACTAGGGCATGAACTTATACCCTGCTATAGTAGAGTCTCTGAATCTGAATCCGAATTGCAAGAAGTCTGAAGCTTAAAACCCACGACTCATACCTTCCAGGATTCAAAGGCAATGTCTACAAAATCTAATTCATATAAATAACTCTTAGTAATGGAACAATGAGTTTGCGACGAACATGACATGGCATGGCATTGGGACGACAGATTTAACATTCTACTTTTCTGCTTTTGGAACAACTAACTCTAGCAGAAACTTTATTTGTTTTGTTATAGTTCTGAGACTTATTGCTAAATAATGTTCCATATAGTAGGCAAATGCCTCTTGAGTGTGTTGTTGTTCATTTCTATCTTACATTATAAACGTTGTATGTGTTTGTTACATAAAATAGCTTATGTGTTTATTATGTAGTATTTCTACTTTTGCACTTGAGTTAGCAAAAGCTCTTAAGCACAACGTAGTATAAAGGCTAAATAATACACGTACTTATAAAATCAAGTTACAAAGATTGAGTGATTTCATGTGTGGAGAAATATGCAACAAGGAAAACAGAACAAGAGAAGAATTAGAATAAGATTTCATTTGACGTATGTGTATTTTACTTTCCCTTGCTCCTGTTACATTTTTTGCGATTCACTCGCATACGAGAGAACCACAGCAGCTTTTAATTGCAACATTAAAAGAGTCCTATAATATACGTATGATATGATGGTGTATATATAAATACGCGTTCCTAGAAGTCCCAGTCCTTGACCATTGTGTTAATACAGCTTTTTATATTTCAATTAATATTCCACGTCTCAGACGCGGTTTTCTACCTTCTTGGACTCTTAAGTCATACTAAGTATGATCTCATGTGATAGAATGCATGTAAATGTAAATAGCACATACTTTGTAAGTTATACCACTTTGCTAAGATAGTGGGTAAAACTTGCTTTGCGTTTCTTGTGAGAAACATTTATTTGTGACGAGAATTATTTGGTGCAAAGCTTAAAACAAGCCTGCCTATGTAGTTACACTGTAGAAGGTAAGTAGTATTGGGTGTTAAGTAGCAGGATTTGAGCTAATAGAAAATGTATTTAGTAACACAACCCTATAACTATTATATGATTACATTAAACTAATATAATATCCTGATAGTTGATAGAAAAGCTACATTAACCACATAATATGGTAAGCAACTAGCAGAAATGCTACGTAACACTGTGGCAAGAAAGGTAAAACCAAATCTCACGTTAAGTGTATCCAAACATAATGCAAATGAGTTGTAGTTTAGTTGTTGCTCTTTCTGCTCATAAATCACTCTCAATTATTGCAGAGCTCACGAACTCAGCTCGGCTATGAGAGAATGTGGAAAGGTGAAAGAATAGAAAAGAGCGTAACGAAACAGCATTTTGGCCAACGTAACTATATTACACACAGTTTATTAGATTCTACTTCTTTTGTTTTGTTTTATATATTATTCTCTGTGTATAATACACCCTTTTAGTATTTATACCTATATAGTATTGCCTTTAGTTGGTTTAACGTATGTAGTGAAATCTTATACGTCTCGGTTGTGTCTTGGTTTGCTTTTCGAGCTTATAAGAATCTTTAGTGTAGTTCTAGTTAGTAGTGGTAGTGGTAGACACACCAGGGAGAAGTTGCACTGCAATTCATTTGAACAGATAAAAGAAACTGAAGAAAAACTACAACTAAGTTGTTGTTTATGTTGTGTTGCGTTATACATTTCAGTTGATAGCTAGTCAAGTAGTCTGGATTGGTTTCGTATAGTATTTATCACAAGTCAGACTGTGTTTGTGTCTCAAACTCAATCTTCTATAGTTAGAGTAGATGATCCAATCATCAAATCATCCGATAATTCTCTTTCTCTCGCATAAATACTCAACAAAAGCGCCTTATTGTTGTACCTATCTACATAACTACGCTTCATTTCTTTATTGCCTATTTACTTGCAGATATATAGTATAAAAAAGATGAAAATTAATACAATATAAAGTATATAGGCACATACACCTATATAGTAAATATATCTGTGTTTTGACAATCCGCATACGTAAAATTATGTGTAAGATATAAACAAGAGAGAAAATTATCAAGTAATACAATATGAGAATGGGCATTTACGAAAGAAATGAAAAGAGAGTTGTTGTTGCAGAAGCAGCGTATATTTTATAGGATGGAAAATGGTTTAAGATGAGACTTGAGTGGAAGCAAAGGCAAAAGTACAGTAAATAATCATGACATGATCAGATCAGCTCTGTTATAGAAAGAGAGAGAGAGGAGTGTGTATAATGGTTAGTAGTACACATAGTCTCGTTGTGATATGTATATGCTATTACCGTGTATTGTAGTGGTTTCGATTACATTACACACTGCCGATTGGTTTGGTTTGTTGCTTGGCTAATGCTAATCACAAGGATCAAGTGGATCATGATCTGGGAAATGGTGCACGTTTCTTGTGCTCTTTGATATCGGATCGGCACCTTGTTTAGTCAAGGCGACAATAAATCACTAACCAACAATGTGCATAAGTTTTCTGTTCTCAGGCCACAAGAACTTATCAGAAGGCCTTTATGACTATGATAGCAATATGAAATGAATATTCTCTTGTTTATACTTAAGTACCTTGTAAAATCTCTATAGATATATTTTACACAGGCAGATAACGTATGGAATATGCACGGAATGTATAATAATAATGCAATTGGGTTTTGTGTGTAGAGTAACACGGACTGAGGTATACGAGAATAAAGTTAAACACCGCAATGTTATGTTTTACTGTTTGTGTATCTTCTGAGAGTGTTCTGTACTGTTACTGCACTAAAAAGAGTCGCGTTCTCGTTACGTATGTACGTAATGCACACACAGAGAGAGCATTTGGAGATTTTGGTGTTTTGTGAGCATCACATCGCAGTGAGATTTTTGGTTGAAGGTGTAATAATGCATGTTGGTAGGTGTAGGCACTTGGATGAAATAGAGGATATTTTCACGCCCCTTCACTTGAGCAATGGTGGAGATTTGCGGCGAATTTATTTCATTTTTTATCTCTGATTGGGTTCATCCCCCTTTTCTCCCATCTCTCTGTAGTGTTTCTGTTCTGCAGCAGCAAAGTAAAGCTGAACGAACCAGAAAACATTACATGATCGCATCTCTCTCTCTCTCGACTTTCGATATATCTCTGTATAAGGAGAGGAATAGCTACAGACAGCTACAGAGAGCCAAGAGAGGAATGAGAGGATAAATCAATGCTGTAATTTCTCCATAGTTTTTCATGAAGTTCTGTTCACTTCGATTCACTCACTCCTTTCTTTTCCTATTTTCTATTCTGCAGCAAACTACTAACTGCTACGCTTGGTTATATACTACTATATACGGGTGGATAATATGTATATTGTGGTTTAAAGGCAAGTCAAATCTGTTTTATAAGTTTTGTTTGTAGATATATGTTAATATATGGAATGTGTATGATCTATATGTAATAAATATGAAATGAATCAGTGAGATATACAATAATATGAGATGTGTTTGAAGGTAGACCCGTATAAACAGAATATCTGCGTAAGTATCTGCTGTAATGTGCTTAAAGTTATCTATTTACCAGACTAATACATTATATTCGACTGGAAAGATAGGTTCTAACGCTTTATGAATATCTCTACAGGATCTCGAAGTAACTTTCTGATTTCGCACCGATTTTTTCTCGACATGTCCTCCCATCCGCCTCCTATTAGCTTATAAATTATCAATTATTTATAGTTTTTAATTATCGATCTGAAAATCAACTCATATTTCCATCAACCCTTTACACGATCGACTCCTTTACAATTTACACTCACTCAATGAACTCACTCAGTCTCAACCACTCTATATTAAATCCTTACAATGCTCAATTCTAGTTCACCACAACTACAACTTACGCTCAATCTTTCGCTCGCTCTTAAATAATTCTCTTCTCATTACTTTGCTCATTTCATTTTTTAAAAACATTTATTAGAATTCTTAGACTTATTACTATACCTTCCAACAAACCGAACTAAATCAACTCGGCAATTTCACCTTTTCAAAACAATATCCACAGATGAAAGCAAACTTAACTACTTCTCAACCATTACAACAAACAGATGTGAGAAATATCTTGTTAGCAAATGTTACAATAAGTAAAAAATTAATATGAATATTCCTTGCTTAGTTTTTTATGAAAATGAAAAATACACTTACATAAGCTGAAATTGTCAACGTACGTATGTGGTATGTGCGCTACGTAAAGGGTGTTGGTTTAATTTTTACAACTTGAGTACACAATGAAAACGTCAAAACAAAAATTGTGGATCATACTGGTTTTTAATATCTAAATTGATATACAGATCATACAATCCAATTAAATTTAATGTTGTGTAAAAGGAGTGTTGGTAAATGTTTCTAATTTTTAGTGTAACTTAGGTGGACTTATGTACTTATAACCGCGTATTGGAGCACCAAGCATCTCTCGCTGATAAGTTACTGAGATATTAATTGTTCAGTGTTAGTGGACTCATGTTGAAAACAAAATGGACTTGTTATCTTTAGTTTTTTTAAATTAGAAAAATATTTACTTTTAGCAATACGAAGGTCCAAATACATAAATATTTTAAAATTATTTTTTTAGAGAAATTCTCATATAGTTTTTCGTACTGAATCATTTCCTTTTTTCAATACAATTGTAATATAAACAGAAGAAAAATTACGAACCTAAATTTTAATATGGGCTGTGCATCTAACTGTACTATAAGCAGAGAGATGGTTTTGTATGCAATGATAAAATTCTTTGCATTGAAACTAATGCTTTCTTCAATGTTTCTAGAAATATTTCATTGTAGTGATCTTATGCCTCGCTATTGTGCAAGAGTAACAGTAGAAATGGGAGATGTAAAAGATGGGACACGATAATGAGATGGGCTGGCAGACTCTTATAAAGAAAGTTGAGAGCTACTCTGAAAAGCCGAAACGAGACAAGACAAGATGATCGTGAATGTTTAATGCAAACCGGACAGAACTCTATTGTTCCCGCATACACATACTACATAGATACGGTCGTTCGGCTTAAATTCTTGGTATACTTCTACCTTTAAGTGCATTTGTGCTTTTCTTCTCAGCAGATAAACTAACATATGTAAGAAGGATCGATTGTTTGCCGGTTTTGGCTTTAGTTTTGGGTGCCCTGCACATGTTTGTGTGTTGCAATGATGTTTTCATGTTTTTACTTTGCTTCTTAAGGAAGATGTGTTTGTAAGAAGCGATCGAGTCAAGTTAATCTCAAGTCTTTTAAAAAAGAAAACTTTATCACGCTTTCGTATAATATAATATTCCAGTAGGTTCTTCAATGCAATAATGGAACAAAGTGGATATGTGTGTACAATGCGTGTTATCTGGAAACAGAAAGGAAAGATTGTCGAATAAAGAGAAGACCTTTCATGTTTTCACAATTGGATGAGACAGATGCCCATTCTGCCTGGGCATTAGTCATTCATTTGTTACAAAAGGGTTGAGTGAGATGAGCCTTCGTGCATGCAGAAATCATCCCAAGCAAACCTACTACATCTACAGAATAAACGACTATTAATTTTCGACAAAGCATAATATGAACGTTTTATTCTGCCATTTGGTAACATATTGCACAATTTCTTCTGTAATGTCCGTGTTAAATGTAAAATAGCAGCACTTGGCATTGAGTGTGCCTTTTGCCTCCTGCTGTGAAATTGTAAATAAATAATAGCGCATCTTCACCGCAATGTTTATTAGTCATCGTGCAATACCTATAATTTTGTCGTGTGCATATACCTTTCAGGTGTCCATTTAGAAATAAACGTTCTAAATGAATGACATTCTATAGTAGGAGGCATCGTGTGTACATGAATGCTACTTCCTGTTATCGCGAAAACACGCCATCACAATTGTGTAGTCTCACACGGAATGTAATTTAATACAGTAAATTCTAAATCATAATTCGTAAATAGCTGCACTATATGAAAATGTAATTGTTTTGAGTAACATGCTGGATCGTACAGTGAAAACACACTTACACTACACATGAATTTTGTAAACAATGCATCAATGGGGCATACTCTTGAGCCTTAAACCAAATTAATTCAGTTATTTTTATGTAATGAACCTCAATGGAGTGTATGGATTCAGCAGACCTAATCTAAATATAAAATATAATTACACGTTCCATTTAACATCATCCTAATGGCGAATGAGCAGTTTAATTGATATTAGAGCATAAAATATCGTCTTATCTTTTTATTCGCACATTTAAATTTAAATGATTCGATAAAAAAAGCTGTAAAAGCATTTTGTTCATTCCAGCTAGCATTGCAGGTGAGTAAATTTATTAATTGGTTAGTGTTGGTTTGTTTCTGTGCCTAAAGTCACACTATGTATTTATAAAGCTTAATTGCATATCTTAATGACCAGTGTAAGCTCTTAAGTTTATCCCACTGATACTATAACCATAAAAGTAA
The DNA here is from genome assembly GCA_019776165.1 of Pogonognathellus flavescens. Taxonomy (NCBI): domain Eukaryota; kingdom Metazoa; phylum Arthropoda; class Collembola; order Entomobryomorpha; family Tomoceridae; genus Pogonognathellus; species Pogonognathellus flavescens. Next base: position 24,333 of record JABASD010000977.1, on the reverse strand, counting down.
AAATTTCTAATTAAGTCTGGTATGATGCAAGCAAACTGAAACTGGTAGTACTTTAATTCGTTTTGATCAACCCCATCAATCTCATTATACACATAAAATATTTAATTTGACCTTTCTTTACCTTACAGCTTGCAATTAATGATAAACGTTTACACTGCAAGACACAGACAGAGAGTGGAGAATTTAAGTAAATACCTGCCTTTACCTTTACTGCTTCTCTATATGTGCCAGAACTTTTAACATTGTGAACTGGACAGAAAAGTTGGGTCGCGAAGACAAATGATTCCAGTCGAAAAGAATCGAGATGCTCAGGCCACCGGTTTTGAAAATTCGAAATTTTTTGTTACGTACGTTGATTAGTTGAGTATAGACAGGAGAACAAGTCCAATTGTCTCCCTTTATATATAAAAACAACCATGCCTTGGTTGTCCCAGTCTCATTTTCAACTCGACTCTGTGTTGAAGAGAACCCCAAGTCGTTTTGTCTCACCACTACTATATACCATTACGGAAAGAAATACTTACCAAGAAGACTTGTACCTACCTACCTGTACGTACACATTATATACATGTACCTCATAACATACCTGGCTTCCTCCAGAGTCTATTTAACAACCTACTTAAACAAACGATCCCTGTTTTAAGGAACAAATCCAAACCAACCATCTCTGTCTTAGATAAATAGGAACAAGTCTTGTTCACTTATATAATAATAATAATAATGCTACTACTCTACAAACTTCACAAGTCTACACACACAACACTCACTCTCTTATCCGGAGCTATGCAAAACCACATGTAACTAATAAAAGTAAATAAGCTATAATACATATCGTACGTACGTTTCTACGATAGCAATAACATAAGAACTGATAAGCGTTCTTTCCTATTGCTATATAAGCTTAACTATATAGTGGAAGAGTTTGAATGAGCTGAGAACTTGTTAATGTGGAACTTGGTTGCTTATAGCTGAAAGTTGAAGGGTGCATCTGTCTTTGGTTTCTTGTTAGACATGTAAACGTCAAAGCCACGTCTAGTCAACTCCCCTTGACTTGTCATCAGTAGTAGTCCACTGCATTGATTTCCACTCGGATTCCAAATATTTTTCTCTTTATCCTCTCTGACTCTCATCAATAGCTTTGATTCCAATTTCACATGTGCATGGAGACATACATACGTAGCAAGCTATAAAAATTACTCTATAAAGTATCTTGATAATATTATTGCATGCAAACTGTACATCTTTTTATCACATTTCTCTGGTGGAAAGGTGGACAGGATTTTTCTCCAAATTATACGTGAGGTTGATATTGTATAAATTCAAGTTGCTCTGATGGTTGCAAGGTATAAAAAAACTTTTAAAAGTCGATTATTCATCAAAAGGTTGAGATTTGCTTTGCACAATGACTCACAATCAAAATCAACCCGTCGTCCACACATTACTTTACTTTTACAAGTCTACTGATTGATTCCTTTTTGATTGCTTACTACATGAATCAATATCAAATCAATTTCTGTGGGATTGCTGTACATGTATTATCCATTGACAGGATAAAATTATAAAGACTTCTATTCAACCAAATGCACCTCACCTTAAGGATTAAACCCTTTTTGAGTATGGCAACTCCATATGTAAAAGCTACGCAAAATGCATTAGGTACTGCAATCTTATGAATGAAAAAGTTAACCCAGGCTCTACTAAAAGGCGATAGTAAATTCATGCATTTCCATGTCGTACATATCCTGCTAAAAAGTTCTTGATTCAGACTTAAAGTTCAAAGTTCTTCTAATGCCCATTTCATTGCATTAGTAGATACTATAGAACTCAAGTGCATTTTAAATTGCATGTCTTCAATCAACAGTCTCACGACACGGCACTGATGCGTTTTTTCACTTGCCACTATTCCTATCCTTTCCTTCTCTGTTAATAAACCTTTTCAATTCCAACGATTGCTGATCGTCTCTCAGACTACAATCTTAAAAGGTAATTGAATAGTGTTCATATTATTATTATTATTATAGTGTACCTTACCTCTTACTACTATTTACACGTAGTAAAAATAATTATACGTGTACGTAACATTGAAGTTCTGTCTGCATTCACACCCTTTCCTTCCTTTCAGTTCAGGTGAACTGAATTCGCTCAATTCAACTATTCAAACGAAATGGCACAAGTTACGAAAGTAAACGAGCGTTTAATATTACCTACTACTACTGCTATACGAATGGTAATGTTTAATGTGCGAAGAATAAAATGAATACCTCTATATCACTATTATATCTATAGTACAACATTTCATACCTATTTACTAGCATCAGTCATTCATATACGGATACACATTCATACACAAGGCAGATATAATAATATACCTATCTATACAGCCGCAATGTTAACGCTAATGTAGCGTAACACTGTAATAGCATTGAATTTCCAATTGGCATTGCATTACATTACGTACAAAATATAAGATTGCTGATAAAACGAGCATTAGAATTATTACCAGCACTTTGTAACACAGAAGCCATTCGTTCATCTATATGGACATCCTCTCGTCTATAAAAATAAGCAAAACACTCACTAAAGAACACTGACATAGGTCGACTAGACACTAGACGGCTACCTACAAACTCTGTTACACTATTGCAATGGTAAATTGTATTTCAAAGCATTTTATAGGCACCTTTGCGTATATAAAACGTGTAGGAACCCTCGGATAATTTTTTATAGTCGATACAAACGAACTTTACACTGTAATACCATTATATACGGGTATACGAACTCGATACTGATTACGATGGTAATAAACTAATGGTATTTCTTATTGTGATGGTGCTGCCACTATCACTCAAACATCTCCTATCACAACACAAGACAATATGTTAAACGCTGCAATAAAATGCTAATGTGAGAGATTAGAGCGATGAGTCAAGAGTCACTACAGGACTTACAAGTCAAAGGTGTAAAGTAATGTACGTTCGATCAATGTACTCACAATTCTATTTGTATAAAGGTAAAGGTAGTAAGTTAAGTAGCCATATAGCATTGGCATTACATAATCCCTACTATATACATATACAGATAACGTAATGGCCAAATGCAAATAATATCAAATACATACAGGATTTTACTTTTCGGTCCATAGTTTCAGACTTGGATTAATACACAGAGAATTTTATATAGGAATGCCACATGAGAAACGCAACGGCAGGAGCAGAGTAAACATAAGAGAAAGAAAACTTTGACTTGACTGGTTTGGTTTGACTGATGTGATGTGATTGAAGTCAAAGGATTGCATCCGATGGAAATTGAATGAAATATTAAATGAGCTTTTACGAAGGTTACAGCTTCAATCTTATTTATTGTAGTAATAGCATTACACAACTCACTACTAAAGCGATAGAATGATGGATGAATGCCTTTGACGCGACTTACTTCGGTTTTTCTTGATTGATTTTTCTGTTGAGTTCTATATACAAATACAAGCTACCTACATACAAAATATTATATGTTTATTGCATGAAGTTTTTCTATTTCTATATAGAAATCACATGTATTCTATTATTTATACACCTACCTACCCATTCTAATACACATTTAAAAATAAAACACAGCTAATCTAATGCTGTTCAACGTTAGACCAATTTGTGAACGAATAGAATACTGGCACAAGGCACATACAGTATTTATCGTTAAGCTTTATTAGGCCATGTGTAAATAGATGGATTATTAAGTAACCAAGTTACTTTATGGAAAGATCAAAGCTGTCTGTCCGTTTGTCCTTCACCACGATAATTCAAGAACGGTTACAGCATAGCGATATGGTTACAGATATTTTGACCGAAATTGGTACAAGTACCAGCGAAGTGAGGACATATGTGAGGAATAAGTTCGAAGATGGAAAATGTTCCTTCCTGACCTTTGACCTTTCAGAGTAGCTAATGTGGCAGTACAGCTTTAAATATTCAATGCGTTCTAAATACTGCTACCTACAACCTGTTGACTTATATTTGAAATTGAAGACCGCCAACTTTTGAATTGCGAAACCAAAATCGTTTCAATATTTTTTAGAATGACCATTCGGTCAACAGTGTTACAGTTGACGTGTTGATGTCATAATGAATGTTACCGTGTCATAGTTCACAACAAAGTGTCACTATATTCACTTTGTTACTTCCTTGGACCATTGCAAATGGTTTATTAAATACTTATTCTTATCTGCACATCAACTAGACTCATTTCAAAGTTTCTGCAGCTGTACCTATTACTAATTCTATATAGAGAAATGGTATAGTTACCTATATTTAAGACAGTAAATGATCTTAGAAAATTAGTCTTCTCTGACAATCATCTGTGTGTGTGATAAACGCATTTTTTACAAGTAAGGTCCCAGTAAAATGCAATAAGTGAATTCATTGCTTACTTCCACTTACTTACCTAAGTGTACTAGTATTAAAGGATCTTTGAGGTAGAGTCACACATAAGTATCACAAGGAGATTTCTAGACAAGACATATAGAGACTGAGTGAGTGAGAGAGAGCGAGAGGCCAAAACAAGAAGACTGTTGTATGAGATCGTTAAGGATATGATACAATATTCGTGGATATGAGACTTAGCAGGAGGTGCCAAAATGTGAGACTAATGAGTGGCAAATGGGGAATCAGCAGGTGGGCCCCAACAAGGGGGTCCTCTCACTCATTCTCAAGTCTCTCTGTCTCTCTCAGCCTCACTCTCGTTATATTTCACATCAGAGATATATGTGGTATACAGTTTACAAAAATGCTTGATCAATAGACAGACCGAGAGAGATGAGAAAGAAAGAAGAAAGAAAGAAGGATCTGTGTACAAGTAACTTTGGGCATCCAGTTCTTCATTATCATATACGTACGTCTTTAAACGTTCAATATTCAATAATAAGTAATTTGCATTGCAACCGATAATAATAAATAGTTTGGACGATGGAGGAACTGAATGAGTGCAGTGTGTATATTATTTCTATATAAAGTACATAGATTCTTTCTTCTTAACTATATGAAAAAATGTATGAAGACAAATTTGCTTGCATGCTCACAACACTTTTGGTACATGGGTTGAAGAACAATTAAACAAGGATCTGATTCCTCACGGAGATATTAACTCATAAACACTATGCATTTCTAATTGTATCTATCTCACAGGGGAAAAAAGCTTATCAACATTCAAGAGATTGACCTTTATGACTCACAATGTTATTATGTAGAAGCCCAACCTTTATTTCTTACAGTGTAGTATACAGATATTAATATATCATGGTACTCCATAAAGATGTAGGTACGTTATAATATTATTACCTAAGCCATAGCTATGGTAGGCTGGTTAAATCTACGTGAGAATTTTGAAATCAAATATTTATTGTTTTGTCATTGCAAAAGGTTGTAAAGATATTTGTGTGTACAAACTGTTTGACAATGTGAACAAGAATAGAACAGAGATTTCAGTTATCAAAACAGCTTTACAGTTGTCCGCATGTAATTGCATTGCGTAATTCAACAAGGAATATTTTAAGCAAGACTTGGATGCTTGTTTGGTACTAAATGGTAGAATAAGGTCTACATACTTATGTTGTTGCTGGTGCGGGCTAAGTAATTTTTTCCAATATAATGAATCGTCAATAAAAATCGATTATAGGATCTCATCAGGGGTGCGTTTTCTTGCAATCCTCATTTCGGCCAGTGACTTGACAGAAAAAAGCATAAAATCAAATATAGAAAGGTAAAGGCAACTATTTGTTATTAACAGCACAGTTTTTTACACAGTAAGAATAACACACACACGCTTCGTATATAATTGCTACAAAATATTTATGTTTCATATTTGTATCTAAATATAAATGTGTCTGTGTCAGAATAACCAACCAAAAATATGCTTAGCTTAGCTGTATCCGTAAAAAAGCTTTCAACATTCTCTGAACCTTTATGCACGCTTAAATGAAATCTTGTAAATATCGAGCCTAAGTTTTCATGCAGATTAATGTAACAATTATAATTTGATTAACAACTATTTCACAATTGTGACTAATCAGGATATACAATTAGAGATAAAAATTATTTCAACGCTTTTGTACGGCTACTTTGTTTTGTGCGAATCATAATGACCTATTAGTTGTACTATATCGCTTTTAAGTAAAAGTGGAGTATTTGATTCACGTTGGAATTGTGCTCGAGCATAGTTTCACACACTAATTGTCAATTTTCTGCGTAAACATCAATAATATCAATAAAATTAATCTAAACTCTTTAATTAATCGGTTAAAAGGATTTTACAACCTGGAATCAAGAATGGGACGGGATGAGAGAAATGCATTAAATGACTACCTTAGTAAGTAGTTTAAGTAATTTGAAAATTTAGAATAGAAAGAGCCGCAGCAGCGCATACAACATGTTCTACGAATGCTATGCCACTCGACGATTAGTTTAGTTTAGTATACTTATTACTAGAAATCATAGTGGTTGGTAATTGTAATTGCACTGGGTAATTGTAAAATGTAATTATTGTGTATATAATGGTAATAAGGAAATGGTGCTGTTCATTCCTACCGTAGAGGTAATGCTCCTTATATAGCGATAATAGCCCAGTCTTTGTAGACATTGTGGATTAGAATACACACGTTCTACAGCTTGCATTCAGTTTCAAGAAATGCAAAACAAGTTCAGTTTACATTACACACTCACATTCTATTGCATCGTTACTCCTAACGTTATAATACAACTTTACAAGTAGAGGTGGACGTGTACACTTATTAAAGCACATTTGAACGGATATGTATTATTATTTGTTTGTGGATGTGACCTGAAAGTTGAATTAGAAGTTAGGAATGTAAATCTACACGCACAAAATACACACACACATCATTTCTTCCTTTATTACAGAATTAGCATGGGGATTAGCTCACTACGAGAGTATAATTCATATGTCGTTCTTTGTTCATACCTATATAAAGAATATTTCACGGTATATGCATATAGAAATGTCATAGGCATATAACAATTCGGTTTATATGTGTAAAAATGCACTATGTGGCAAAATAAGGTTTTGAGGTGAGCGAGTGGTGTAGTTTAGATTGTAATAGAGTGACTAATAAAAGTTGACTCACGTATACACACAAAACTACGGAATGCAAATTAAAAGAGAGTAAAAGTACTAGTCGATTAGTGGAGTAAAAGAGAGAGAGAGAGACTGTACTATTGCTAGTTAATACTTCTATAGGTATAGTCGTTGGGTTTGGTTGAATTTAAATTAACGAGTAGCTCTTTCCATGTAATATTCAACATCCAACAGTGTAATTGATATCAAAGTGGCAAAGACTTGAATATAGAGACAGACTGACCGAAACAATTTACAATACACAATGTTATGCATAGCTAGTCCCAGAACACCATCCATAGTGCCTTATATATTCTGTCTATGTACTACCTACATAAAAAAGTATTGCGATGAGAATGAAATGTTCAGTACCATTTCCAGCTTTATTATTATTATTAGGAGACTTGAACAAACTAACTGACTAATAATGAAATGTGGTGTAGTTAGTGAGTGATAGTAGTAGTTGTAGTTCAGAGAATGAATCTGCGATAGGATCTGCTCATAATTCCTAATTCTTCATGGGCAGGCTACGCTGCACTGCTTGTGTGTGTGTTTACTGTATTGTATTATTATTATTATTATTGTGTATTGTTTTGCCATATTGTATATGAATCACTCGTAGAAATAGTTGCAGTATATAGTAAAAAGAGTTTTTCGTATATGAATATAATATTACGTTTGTGTAGCAAGTTGTATAGAGTGGTAGTAGTCATATATTATAGTTGAGAATCAACAACAGAAACGACCATGTTCAAGTTTCGCTTGGTTTGGCTTGACTTGCTCCTGCTCCGCGTTGGCATTCGATCAAACTCTCAGATAGGAACAGAGGGAAACGGAAGTGGGCTCCGAAATTACCCTCACAAATGTCATCGGAATGAAAAGTCTAATATGGTTTTATTATGCAAACACTAACACACAGCTATTTACAACTACCGTATGCTGCCACTATACAACCTACAACAGAGACACACTACCAAATTAAACTATGGGAACTATTAGAACGCTAATAATTGTCAGAATTGTACATAACACAGGCAGTTAAGCACATGAGACCACTCACATACACAATGGAAATTGTTTTCAATTGTACACCTACTAGAAACAGATCTCACATTATTTTTATCTCTCTACTACTACTACTACTGTACTACTACTGGGCCTAAATACTTTATACGGTAAAAACACATTGGCCTACTATTTGGACTCCTGTCTGTTTCTGATTGTGATTATTATATACTAGCTAAGGCCCAATTTCAAGTCAACCTGTCTGATTCAACCTTTATGTTTAAAACTTCACAAAGCGTATTATAATTTTATCAAAGTCAGCGGACATAATTGCTGATGTTGATTATGCATTTTAGTTTTTTTTGTGTGCCGGGAAATTATCCTGGTTAATAACTACACGTTTGGCAGTAAAGGGTGAAAGCACCCTTTCTATCAAAAACTTTTTTCTACAGCGATCTGTTAATAAACCGCTAGTCAAGCCACAACCGATATAAATAATAAGGGATCAAAACATTGACTAAATTGCCCAAAAATAATTGTGTTCCTTTTTACAGCACCTACTCTACGTACGTAATATATCTGCGTACAAAAGAGAAAGGATAAAGAGCAGACGGAAGGAATGAGATTAATATTGGTACGTACTTACCTGTATATACCGTGAATTGTTATATAAGTTGTACAAATATCTATAGTGGGAAGGAAAGGGTCCCTTCATCAAATTAAACATTGAGGGCTTAAACAGTTAAGTTGGTGCACTCATCAGTGCGGTTAAAAAGGTGAGCATGATATGATATTATGTGAGTACGTGCTCTGGTTGTGGTCTACTCCTTGAATTCAACTGTTTGTACCTGTAATGACGATATTAGACAACTACACACAGAAAAGTAGTAACTGATCGTGTGTGTATAAGAAATATGTGTATGTTAGTTAACTGTGTGCATTGGAATTGACTCGGTTGTCCCATCCATTCATTTCATTACATTTCATTATAAATGGGCAGAGTTTTTCGTTAGGCAGTTCAGTCGAGCCAAGCTAAGGAAAAAATGTAATGATTATTAATCGACTTCCTTTACTCAACGAGCTCTTTCCATTAGCATGGCACTTTTTGCCCACTCTCTCAGCCTTCTCCCACTAATACAAAATATAACATTCTCCTACTACTGCTGTTCTTTTCCCTTCTGGCTTTACCACTTCGTCTTTTCCTACACACTCTGTACTCTTTATCTACTTTATACCTATTTACCTCACTAAACTCACAGTTTCCCATATTATGTGAATCCTTAATAATATTTGGGTACCTCTCTGCATTTCTCAGGTGTTACTGTATATAAGACTACTCAACAGTTGACTGTGTGTGACTCATGTAGCTTTACACTGTAGATTTATATTGTTTTATACCATTGTGTGAGTATCTTCTTCATGTATTGTGGTTTTATAAGTACGCAAGAGGGTAGTACAAACTACACACAGGTATTTGTTTGTTAGATAATATTATATACATAGAGTTATCCTACTTAAAGAAGTTTCTTGGTACACGTACACATATAAAGGCATACTTTTACAACTAAGGTATTGGTTTGGGTGCGGGCGGACAGCTCTCCAGCATTTCTTCTTGTCCTCTTTAGTAACAAACTCTCTGTCTTGTTCTGTAGTTGGAAACGAAACTAGGGATTTTTTTCTCATCTTCCCCTCGGATATACAAAGAGGTACACTTTTTTAATGATATACACATCTATAGCTTCTGCCTTGCCTACCTCACTCACCTCTCGTCTTCTTTTACTACTTACTGTGTGTACTTCCACTTACTTTTAGCCGATGAACCAAGTTACTACCTTTAGCTTAAACCTTTTTGACAAAATCCCAAACCTGATGTGCATATTAATTAGCTGTGGACTAAGACTACCTACCAGGTACATACACACCAGTAGTGCATTGCAAGTGTGTCCCTTCGACAAGTATTATAAGTAGGAGTAGCTTTAAGCTGTAAGAGAAAATAATATTGCATTGCATCTCAATACATAAAAAATAAAGAGAGGACAGGACAGTAAAACTTTGTGCATCATGATGAGTATGTACTTATACTTGAACATGTATTTATTGTGTGTAGTTTCGTTCGTTTTCCTTTCCTCGATCGACAGTATTTAATTCCAGTCTTCATCCGCTTTTATATTCTGGACTGGTCATACCAAACCATACGACGACACAAGTTTACCAGAAGAAGACTTACAGAAACAACGTAAAAAACCCCGACTGGCGAATACTTGTAAAGTTGTAATGTATCCTTGGAAAAAATTACATTCGAAGAATAGTAATTGTAAATTCAGAGGAAATGAAACGTTGTTGTGTGTAGAAATGTCTGTGGTAGGAGTATTATACAGAATACCAAATACTAAAATATAGTAAGCACTTAAAAAATATAGGGAATGTACACTTATAAATGTACAACAGGCTGTTGCCGGTAAAATTTGGCTTGAGTTGACTGTTTTGTTTTTATTTTAAGTGATAATCGTTCTCTGCATGTGCTCTTCACTTCACACACCGAGACAAAAAACGTTGGATATATGAGAAGCTTAATAATTAACCATTATGATATGATTGAGAACGGAAGAGAAAAGTTAAGATGGTTCAGGATAGCTAATGGAGGCACAGTGCGGGTAAAATATAAGCAAAACACACAGTTTTGCCTTTACCTTAACGTGAATAAAGTAGGTAGGTGTTGTATACCTTGTGGTTTCCACAATATACTGTGGTTTTCCTCTATTAAACCATTTCATATATACCAGGGAGAAAAGACCGCAAAGCAAACTTATATATGAACCACATGAAATAAAGGATGAAATGAATTGATATGATGAATCGCTGAATGTTGACGAGATAAGAGAGCTAATGGGAGTAATAGTGCTAATGGGATTGACATTGATGAGGAGCTTGAGTCACAACTTACAATTATTCTCTATTGTGTGATTCGTGCCAGAGATATGTCTATAGTTCATAGTGTAGCGTAATAGTGCATATAATCGTGTAATTCAACCACTATCTCTACCAAAGAGCAAGTGCAAGGCTCCTTTACCATAGTATAATATACCATCGTTACTATTTGTATAACAGAATTCCATACACACATATACACATACAGATATACACAGAGATACTATATAGTAGTAATAATATAATAAAATAATGTGCAGAGAGTGAGAGAGAAGACGTGAGCAAAGAGAATTGTGTAGACTCACAGAGTAGTGTGCTGAGAGTTAAAGGTGAGGTGCAATTTGCAGTTTGCAATTTGCTATCGGGTTCACTCACAAGCCATGGCAGTACAAATACACGTAGGAAAAACGAAGAAGGCAAACGCAAACGGGGAGGCAGGCTCTGATTGTTAGGATAGGATTGATGGGAGCAGAGATGGGGAGATTGATCTAGAAGATAAATAGATAGTTTGCAGGAGTATGTATGCCATTCTGAATGTATATGTGTGACGTGAAGTGATGTTATGAGCGAGTTGAGTTAGGTGATGTGATAGGCGGTCGCGAGATGAGAAAATCTGATTTCTCTTATCGGACTAGTCGATTCCGTATTCCTTTATGTTTTTTATTACGTATGCAAACCTCTCCCTTCCTATGCACACACATACACACACAAATATATTATTTCCTTCCTTTCTTTATCCTAGGCCTATGTGTATTCTCGGACATTATGCATTTATACCGCTCTATAATACTCACACAGAGGTGTTTGTAAGTATATCTGTATATATTTCATCCATAGACATGTGAAGCTGTAGAATTTGTTTGTATTTAGCTATGAGCATTTTTACCTGACGAACTATAATGCAAATACTATACAGCCGTCACCACCACCACCACCACCGGTTCTTTGTATATGTATTTACGCATCAATCGTGTTCAAATTCACATTGAGTTTGGCAGAAGCTGTCTGGTCTTGTTTTACACTTTGTGAACTGACTTTTACCAATGGTATACTGTACGTGTAGCGTTTAAAATATATAATGAAATGCTGTAAGCAATATTCCGTCATAGAGTCAAAGAGGAAAACACAAATCCTTACTGTATATGGTAAAAGCGATGTTTATAGAAGTAAACTCTGCCCCTTAAGTACAAAAGTGATTGTACTGTGATTTTGTGAAATAATTAAGGTAAATCATCTCATGTGGTGATAGAAGAGTGTATGGTGCATTGAACACAGTCAGCATTTCATTGTGTTGATGCGATGTATTTTGTACTGTGCTAAATTATGTGTGTAAAAACAAACAAAATGTAATTTGCATTGGCAACTACGTCTTGTTTGTACGAAGATGGAGTGGGACGACTCAAGTCCAGTCAGATGCCTACTTAAATACATTCAGACTTTTTTCAGTTCATAAGTAGGAGATACTTTACTATTACTACTTACCCATAGCAGCATCAGTGGGAACATTGGCAAACAATGATGAAAACATTGAACCCTCCTCTCTCTCTCTCTCTCTCAGTTCTTAGTTGATTCTGTTCTCAGCATGACGTTATGTGGTGATGTGTTGTAGTCTTTTGCGTGTATGTAACAAATTGTACGTACAGCACCCACAGAGTGCACTTGCTATAGAGAATATTACACTGAATAAAGTTTATGAGATGCCGAATAAGACTATTGCATTATGATTATGATTATGAATGATAGCATTTGATATAGATGGTGGTTTTATGTACATATACTTAATTATATCTCTTCTCTCTAGTACAATTATGTTGTATGATTTTATACATAATTATGATTAGATATGACTCTATGTGTTGTGCACATGCAGTATCCTCCTATCATGTGTGTGCTTACTCAAGTAAATTGATAATAGCAGTTATTACTATTTCTGATATGTGATACACCTATATAAATTCATGTACTATATGATTCGTTGTATTGTTTTATAACAAACCATAAGTCTTATATATCACGAGCACATAGAGTTACAATTACAATTAAATAGTTCACAAGAAGGTCAACAGTTTTGGATAAGTATTAGTAATTCTCTAGTATGTGGTTGTGTGTACAGAGGGGATTTCATGGTGGCCGGACGAGAGATGGCCGTTATTTCCACGAAGATCTAGACAAATGTCAATCACTCATAGAAATAATTGCTGCGTAGGTATCTAACTGAAATAGTAACCATCATATAATCTCACAATTATTATTATATGATACACAATATACTTCTTCAGACTTGGACTTAAGATGTGAATCTGTTTTCTTAAATAGATCATTTCCTCGACTTATTGCTCATAACTCATTATGCTGTAAGTTACACACGTTCTTCTAATTTATAATAGGGAGCTGTGGGTATATAGGTATGTTGTTTATAGCTATTATAGTATATGAAGTGACTTTTCCTATTAGACACAGAAAGATGCTAATAATAAAATGATTTCTGTACAGTTCAAGTCAAATATTTTACTGTGTTAATGAATTATTGGTGAGATAATAAATGCACACTGACTACACAGACGTTGATAAGAAGTTAGGGCTCCTCGTGGCCAACCTGACATTGTTATTCGTTATTATTCGCCTGCAATTTTCAAGAGAGAAGCATTATTATATCATTTTGTGTGCAAAACTCCTTAAAGTCTGCTCTGCATATAGAGGAATACACACAGAAGGCACACGGTAATAATGTATAGTAAGAAATACTCCCGTGAATCCAAATTTGGGCAGAATGATGGCTCTAAGGAGTTTCTTGCTCTGTTGCTCAAGCCAAGCACTGATGAGAGTTAGTTTGGAAGGTTTTTAGCTTCACTTGGCTCATATTTCACCTGAGATTTCATTCTTTTCTTTTTCTGCTCCCTGTCTAGTTTTTCTATTCATATTTCATTGAATTTCCTTGATTGCCACTGACATACCCAGTTCATAAGAGTACGAACGAAGAAGAAGAAGAAGGAAACAAAATAAGAGGATATACTACTTAGTATAATAAAAGATAGCGGAGTTGTAAGTTAGGAGTAACTGATACTTGATACCATGTAGCTTGTCTTGTTTTGACTTGACTTGACTTCATCATATGTTTTATGTATCCCTTTTATTTCTTTTCTCTGTGTTCTCTGCACAGTCTTATGGCCAGCATGACATGGCTTCGTTTAACTTGGTTAGTTAATTTTGCTAACTAGTAACTACCTGGCTCACTCCAACCATTTTCTCTCTGATGCAAAGCTTCATTCTCAGAGCTCACTTTAGCATGGCATTCTGGCAAAAAACAGACACATTAATTACCACCCGACTTTTTCCCGAAGATAGCAACCTGAACAGTTTAAATAAACGTACAGGTGATTCTTCTTCAGTCATACGGACACAGAGTTGCTTACTGGTTACAATGTTGACTCGGATGCAGTGTATTGTATGCATGCATGCATTATTACCTCTAATATAGACTGGAACACTTATAGAAGATCCAGATAAGATAAGATTATGAGAGAATCGAGAATTGTTGTTGTAAATAGTTTATTCTTATATTCTTCTTCGCCTGCTGTATATGTATTGTTGTTGTGTAGTATAAATAAGGTATGGGAATTATAAAGCTTCTAAATAGCAAAGCAGTCACCTTTGCCTGTGTGTGCTTCTTATTAATTAATTATTAATGAATTATAGAATGAGATCATTGCGCGATTACATTAATAAACTGCATACTCAACTCAACAAGAGAAAAATTACCATGTAATGGTACGCTGTATGCAGTTTACCTTGGCAGAACATTACTTACGTTATTAGTTGACTAATGCCAATACTTACAGATAGTAATACTGTCTCTAATGTGTACCTACGCACACATGCACACAGTATGCAAAAACTAACAAGGATTTCCTCAGGCGGGCACCGCCACCCCTGTATTTTCCTAATGGCAACAATTTACTCGCGAGAGTCCGATTGTTTTGTTTGCAAAAATAATTGCATTGTACTCGCATTAAATTCCATTGAGAATTCTCATTCTCTCGCAGGTCAGGATAACGATCGTAAACACTAAACAAGACAAAAACATAAAAGAATTATAACCAAGAAGAAAATATTATAATGCTATATTGCCTTGCTAGTATACGCGAGCTTTTACCTAAGTAGTCACATTTACATTTACATTATTGCTCTTGCAGCAGCAGTGGAGTAAGTCAGAGGCGAGAGAGAGAGAGGGTGAGTTGATTGAAACTTTTAAACGAGTACGAGTATGAATGTGTCTCATATAAATGTAAAAAGTGATGTATGTACTATGTGTGCAATGTGTGTAACTTAAATGGATAGTCAACAGAACTAATAAGCTATTTAGCATAAAAATTCTGAAACAATGAAAAATATAAGTGAGAGACACAGTCAAGACATTTAAACAGGATTTACATAGAAATAATAAGCCGTGTTGTGTGTAGTTACGAGAACATGTACGGGAAAATGGAGCGGAAGTTATATATGTACTTGTGATTACACTTCACTCTGTACAACTCCTCTCGATCACTTTACAAACCACAGTTTGCAAGCAGCACAACGGCTGTACTACTATTACTTACTATCAATCTAACAATACATACATTGTAATTCTAAAACATAACAATCAAATGCATTCTGCTTTGATATAAACCACGATATGCTTATGTATGTATAACCACTAGAAGCACAAAAAATTTCTTATGATGAGTAATTGTAGAGTTGCTTAGCGAAAAGCGGCTTCTTTACCTGTTTCCCGTGCAAAAACTTGGAGTATCGAACTCGCACCAGTGAAAAACACCTTTTTGTCCAACATAAAGCAAAACTCGTCAATACTCAAATCAAAATCTGACAATGCAAACAAGATAATAAGATTCTTACTTACTCTTATCATTATTTCAAATGAATTCAATTATACCATCCACATTTTATGGAAACCAATCTTTCCACCTTTATTTATTTAATTACAAGTGATAAATTGCCCATGTGAATTCGTACCGTGTGTATGGCAAACATTAAGCTGTGCAAATGTAATGAAGATAAATACCTGGCGTAAATTAATCTTTGAATACCCTAATGGATTTACAAAGAATCGAAGTATCAGAGGGATGATGCCTTGATTCTCCTGAATATTTACGTGGCATTACAAAAGTACTAGTAGATTAATACACCTCGTTGACTCTATAGACAATGATTACCCCAGTGCAGTGTCTATATCCTACATATTGAGTTTGTACACATCCCACAGTCTGGAAACGTTGCGGCATGTGTGAAACTAATTAATATATGTGGCCAAGGTAGTTTCACATGCGGACACTCATTTGCATAATTCCCTTAATTTTTTCGGATGAGCAAGCAGCGGTAGTTGGAGTTTCTAGTGGAACTGATGCTACGTTCATATAGACTCCCTCACAATTACAACACACATATCTACCTGCCAATCTGCCTATCTGAGCGTTTTATCTCTTAACTCTTCAAACCATTATTACCCACATATTTACCTAACTATTTTACTAACAACATTTTACCTACTACTGTGTCACACATACAGAAAACGACAAATACCTACCTTGCTAGAATTTTATAGCTTCTACTATAGTATGTACAGCTATTCCCATTTTTGTATAGGTACTCATAATACTGGTTCTTTCACACTAGTTAAGTGAATCTTCGTTTGACAAATTTGCTAATTTATGTTTGTACCCATTAGGCAATAATTATCAACTTTGAAAAAATTTGCAACTCTGAAATTATCAAATTGTTATCTGTAAAAATGTTAATGTATATAATTTAACCTGTGCGATTACAATTACAAAAGCACAGACTGCAGTTTAGTTTTCTTTCTTAAATAACGTAGTTGTAGTTTGTGTTTAATGTACATTGTACTAACTAATAGCAATAGTTTATTCGGATTTTTTACTTATTTGTACTGTGGATTACACATAAATATATGTAGTGTGTGTGTGAGGGTACTAATAGCATGGGCAATGGCAGTTTAGTTGCAGACAGACAGAATGGGAAGTTTTTCATGTTATTAGCTGCAACAATGAATTCCCTGGTAGTATTGTGAGTGAATAGGGTTAGTTGTTTGGATGGATGACTACTTTGATATGGATATGGATATGAACTGGATGCTTATCATCGCTTATCAGCATCCGTATCAGTTGTTGGCGATGGTGATAGTACGGTGGTGTAGTGCTGTATTAGTGCTACACAAGTTGTAATGCATCGTCGTATATAGCAATCCACATACAAATGTAAGTAATTCAATGCAGTTGGCTTTAACTGAGGCAAGTTTCATATCCGACATGATGATGGCTGTTAAAGTCATTCGTTGCTTCCGGTAGCCAACAGCCAAAACCAAGCCCAAGAGCTAAGGAGCTCTAGTATAGTAATATTATTAATACAAAAGTAAAGTATAACTACTTCTATGTATTCTCCTGCAATAATATTACATTATATTTTATATTGCACTTGCTATTACCTGTAATACATTATTAACTTAAGCTTCAGTAGGCATTCATCATCGTTTGTGTATATATATTGTATGTAGAATTACATGGGAGATGTGTGTAATGTGTATTATCTCGCTGGGTGCATTAAAATACACATACATAGTGCATTGGCACATACAAACGCACATAGCATCGTAATACTTAAATGTGTACATGTTATATAGCCTCAAGTACTTTCCAGGCTTCACTTTGGCTTTGGCTATATACGCTAGTTAAAAGTTTTGCTTATTTTCCCTCTCAATGAAATGGCTCTCGTTATCTTAGCGATCATCCTTTCCGATATCATTCACTTTTTTAACATTTGCCCAATAGTCAAGCGAAGCCAGTCACCTCCTCCTCCACTATTCGATGTTCACTTCGTTTGTGTTATGTACATTGATGTGTTTCACAGCAGTTAACTAATAGCAGATGAATTTACCTTCGCACTTATATATATTTAAACTTATAATACATTGTAGAACCTATATAGGAAAAGTATATAGAAAATCCTTATAGATTTACTATCATAGGGATTTCTTCTCTGGTATTATAATAGAATACGGATAAAAACGTAATAAAAGAAGAAGAAGAAGAGCAGAGGAGTTATAATAAGCAGGTAAAGCTTAGTTAGGTAAAACAACACAGAATCAACTAGCTCTGAAACATTCTACATTCATCACACACTACAACACAACTCGTATTCTCACCTTTATTTTATTTTACCTCAATTTAAAGAAACTTATCCTTCTCGACACAACAAAAACAATAAAATTGTTTGTTTCATTCCACGCTGTAGTTGTGTTGTGCCTTCTCTCTCTCTCTCTCTGGCAACTCTAATCATGTTGTATTTCTGTTCATAGGCATTGTTAGCCATGTTATGTTAGGCAAACGAAAGCATGTTTTGTATCGTCTCTCTCTCTCTACCCGTTTTATTACCTCAAATACACAACACAACAAGAAAAAGCCACTGATAACTCCGTGAAGATAAAAAAGTTCCCTATAGTAGTAAATGTAAATACATTCAAAAGTATGCGAGTAAACAGGCCAAGAGTATTAGGTAAACTGGATTTGACGAGACTGGGAAAATCTGGATGCATGCGTCTTCTTGTTACGAGTTTGTACTGTCGGGGATATGTTCGTATATGTCAATGTGTGTGTATTTCAAGTGTGCTATCAGTAGTGTGCAAGAGTGAAAGCGTAATCTTTATAGGACACAATGTCATCCAAAGGGATTTGGAATGCTCTCTTAATTTATTATTGTAACACTAGCACAGAGACACAATGTCATATCCCTCCTCTAGTAGTTTACCTTAAAGAGAAGAGCCTTTTCGTCTACTATAGCTACAGTACGTAGTAAAACAAAGAACCTTTTTTATATTTTGCTCCTATAATACTTACTTTTAGTATTTTTCTTGACAACACTAACAAGTTACATTGCACACGTAGTAGTAGAAAATTTTCGAAACAAAAGGGAAGGTGATTGAACAAAGGATAAGGGATAAAACTCAGAGAAAACAAGACAAGACAGTGTCAACTATATTACCACTAGAAAATAACGAACTACATAACGGGCAAAGGCTATAATAAAGGACTTCGAATGTCCAAAAGAATGTATCATACTTATCTCTCTCTCTCTCGTATGTTCGTGTAAGAAGCAAACAAACTACCAATAATAATGAATGTACTTATGTATGGCATTGTCAGTTCCAAC
The DNA here is from genome assembly GCA_019776165.1 of Pogonognathellus flavescens. Taxonomy (NCBI): domain Eukaryota; kingdom Metazoa; phylum Arthropoda; class Collembola; order Entomobryomorpha; family Tomoceridae; genus Pogonognathellus; species Pogonognathellus flavescens. The sequence continues at coordinate 5,061 of JABASD010000977.1, read as the reverse complement.
TTACTAAAACCCATAAAAAACAACCAGGGTATTTAGTGCTTATAGAAATATTACAGAGGCATATATTCCCAATTCCCAATTATTTAATACATCGAACTAGCTCACTTCTTGAGAAAAACGAAGCTATTAGAAGAGTTATGCATTGAGCAGCGGATTTTATTGAGTAGCTGTTGTAAAACGCATGCTGCTGCATGGAATGGTCAGAGGCAGACCCTTCGTCGTCCCAGTTAACGTATCTTTAAGGGAAATGTGTACAATAAGTCGATATACTTATTTAATAAGACCAGCTATGCTACTATTACCAGGCAAACTGCCTAGGATGATAATAAACGCTACACATAATAGAGTGAAGTGATAAAAAACAAAGAGTCAGAGTCAGAGAGAGAGAAATACTAGTGTGTGTTAGAATAATGATGATCAGATTAGCCTTTTGGTTCAGCTCAGTTCACTAAAGTAAATTCTGTTGTGTGGCTTTGGTTTTGGCTTGGCTATCGTATCGATGCTGTGGTTTTCAAGCTAATTGAATGGGCTGGCTGAAACTCTTGCTTGGGCTTTCCCTTACGGCCACAGACTAACATTAGCTATATCTCTCAACTATATACTTATCACCTTTTGATGTTATTTCTCATTCTCCAAAGCACAATCCTCACACACAACACTCGGCTATTTACTTACTATAGTATATAGTTAGTAGCTATGCATATATGTAGATAGGACAGAGATAGCACACCCAAAATGTATACACACCTTTAGTAACACCACTATTTTGTTATTAAAGTACATGATCAAACCTATATACTCGTCTCATACTTATATATAAGGTAAAATAAACATATAAATTGATTCAACTATTAGTAACTACCTACAAATAATATCCCTATACAACTATTAGGTAACTGTGGGCACACGTACATTACATCTCTCACATCTTTACTACAAACACATTATTTTCATTCAATTCATTTGTATATTTAAGTCAGAGCTTCTCGTCAGTTCTTTTCGTTCGGAGTAGTTGGACAGCTTTGGTTGTGGGGATTGCATTTATTTAGCTAGTTAGAGATTGGGCTCTTATAAATACGGATAATTACATGTGTGTTAGTTAATAGCTATGTTCCCATGAAGTGAAATGGTGCTGGGTGCTGATTCTGTTATGTTATATGTCCAGTACTGCCCGCAGCTCACCCAGTCAGCAAATAAAAATCAACTCACAAGTATTACTTAGCTACTAATACTTATCGCCACTTATCTCAATGCATTTCGTTGTTTCGTATGGCATGCCTTTGATTTTCTCTGTTTTTATTCTACACAGATTGGAATTGCTACTATTATCTTCTCCACACACACATAGCTCAAGGAATTGCACTAGTGGCAAAGTAATCGTTTTCTTGTTTCCCACAGAGAGCTATGCCATAGATACGACGTATGTTGTGTGTGTGTGTGTACTGTGCAATTATAATGTGCTTTAATTCATAACAGTTTGCTCTCTTTGCTTATTATCTGTGTTTTTTATTAACGAGTGTTGTTGAGAGTGTGTATAAATGAGACAGTGAGGGTGCAACATTAAATCATCTCTGCAACTATCTGCTACATAAGTACACAAAAAGATACTATTACAATTACCACCAGTAGACACTACAACTACAAAACAGCGTGTTTGTATTATAATAATGTAAAAATACTTGTATTTGTAGTAGTAGAATGAGTACCTACGACTTTTCTCCCACCATAAGATTCTCTCTCATACTAATGCTAACATAATATTATATAACTTACATAATAATGTCTGTGTAATCGCAAAAGGACCACAAAGCCATCTTTTACTCTTTTAATTACGGAATTATGGCTTAGTGAACATTTTGCAAAAAATCTCGTGTACATTAAATACCTACTTAGTATTTAATGTACAGGTATATCGTATAATATCTCTATGTAGTACACAACCATTCTTTTTACTACCCTCTCTTCGCCTTTGCATGCTTCTGCAGTGTGTACAATCCTAAGTACATGTATTTATACAGTGAATTCAAAGAAATACCTCTGCTATGCTTCTCCTACTACGTGTCTATGCGAATAATGCTAAAACACAACGTGTGGTGATATTATTATTATCAATGCTGTGGAATATAATAAATAGCAAGAGCAAAGCAACACACATGCCGTCCTCACATAAATGGTTACCTTGTACTATTATTATGTTCATTCTTCCACTCGTCTGTTTGCAACTAACTTACTTATACAACAATCATATTCCTATAACTATTTCATTTAGAGGGTAATTTTCCTTACAATAAAATACATGAAGTTTGAAACAGCAGAAAGAATAAGTATCCCATTCGATGTATTTGTATCTCTGTACTCCACGCTCCGACTCCTCCATTTCACTATACTATGTACCATGCTCCTGGTAAATGTGTATAGTCTGTAATATGTCTCTGTCTTATATCTGTACACTGTACAGGTATAAATTTCGAAGCAGTTTACTAAACCGGCATAGGTTTCCTAAAAACGAGTACTATAGAGCTTCTGTTCAATTTCGTAGTAGTTTGTTTGCTGTATCCATTTCAGATTAAGTGGTAGTTGATAGCACAGCGTGACATATATTACAACAGTACCACTACTCCTGCTGCCTGAACACAAGTACTCATTTTTCTGTATGGCGGTCACTCGGCCGTGCAAGGGGAATTTTCAACGTGTTCTATGTGTGTGTGCTACAGCTACCTGTATGTATAGCTTGTAATATCTCCTCTCTACCTATTTTCATGTCAATTTGGCCCTTTTATGCGCATTTCTGTTACGTAGCACTACAAAATATAATTCGATAGCTTTTAAGAAAGACTAAAAAGGACTGGCAACGAATAATATAATTATTTTATGTGGTTATTATACAATACTTTATATGAATACTCTAGTAAAAAATGCTTTAGGTTACCTATACGCGAAAAAATCATTCCCTTTCTATTTCTATGTATAAAATGTACAAAACACTTATGAATATACACGGGAGAATTTTTTTCCATGCACTAACCATAAGTAATGGCTTTTGCTTACATTATTATTGTTCGAAGGAATTTCATAGTATTTTAATCTTTGATTCTGTTTCATTGCTCACATCATTTCTTCATAGATGTTAACTACGTCCTGAAGTGGTGGAGTGTACTATTTTTGTACTTCTCTCTCGTCCTGGTATAGCATAGACACTGGTTGGGCAAATATAGTATATGACTTGACCACAAAACAAGGGAACGTGTAGGAACAAGGCCAAGGAGCCTGGAGTAAAACATACGAGAGAGCTGAGGAAATTCTCTGAGAAAGTGGCAAACGACTTGACTCGCAATCAAAATCAACTCAACATTTTTTCCTTACTCACGGAAGCAACTGTTTGCAGCCGTAGAGACCATGTCAACTCAACCCTTTCGTTAAAGCGTACTCATTCCACATCAAACTAAACGCAGCAGTTCATTTGATTCTGATTCTTAATAATTCAAATGTTGCTCAATTACTGGAAAACACGCAATGAATATACATGAATATATACACTCACTATATACCCACGCTCAGATACATAGCTCTCCCGCTTTCTCAGACTTATGTAACATGTAGCGTATGTACAGTATGTGTGTACATTTTAATATGAATTACTTTTTGCCTTTCTACTACTACTATTATTGTTTTGTCTGACTGTGTGTGTGTATTCTCAAACTATACATGGTACCATGTATAAAACTATGTACTATTTATGTAGGCTTATGGAATTGTTGAAAGTAATGTCGTGAATGTCTTGACTTGGCCTGACCTGACTCGGCTTTCAATTTGACTTGACTATATTCACAAACAAGTCCATTTCGTTTCATTCCATTCCTATTAAGTACAAAGAGCTAAAAGCTACCAACAGAGTATATAGCTATACGTGTTTGCACTAAGTACATAATATGGAGTGAGTAAATGTATTAGAAGTGTAGGTGCATATCTCTTAACACGTTTTTTTTATTTCTTCTTGCATAAATGCTGCATGCCTATCTACGAACAAAGTATGCATGTTCGTTGTGGTATACAATACAGACATACCTTAGGAACTGCAAAGTGCCCTTTGCTCCGCTTTTTAGTTTCGTTGACTAAATGTAAATGTTTGTTGTAGTTTCAACCGGAGCTCCTGCCATGTAAATTTTTGACAAGAATTGAAATGCAGACACACACGATCTGGAGAGACCAAGTAAAAAATAAGTAGGCGAGAGAGTGTATTAAAATGTTTCATGGTAATAAATATGTATATAATTCTATACAGCTACTATACTAATGTTTAGCACAGAGAGAGAGAGAGACTTGCAGTTTTGCCATACAGCGTTTTGTACACAACCAAGGAACTCAAACGACGTCTTTATTAGCTGTAAAGGTCCCATTGTGTGTATTTGAGTATAAAGAGAAATAACAATGTTAGGCAAAGTAACTTATTCTGCAAGAACTATGTCTGGGTCTGAATTTTGGGCCACATGGCGTTTTTCAGGTAGGTAGGTACAGTATTTATGTTTGATTACGAAATCATTGTGGAAATGGATATTAGTACACAGAGAACTACGCGAAGTGAGCTAAAGTGAGATGTAAGTAAGAAGTAAAGCCAAGAAATTGTGAAGTCAAGGCTTTTCGAACAGTTGCCTTGACTTAAGTCGACTTGACCAAAGTTATTTCTTCGATTGAGCGAGTTACAGAGCCAACAGCATAAAAACACAAGATATAAAAATAATAATGTTTAGTAGTGATGGTAAAAGAGGATTGAACAAAATACATAGAGACTGTAGTAGCTAAAATAAAGCCACATGGTATGGTAGAAGCATAGGAAGCCAAAAACTTCAGTATAAGAATAATGGACTTCTTTTCAGTTTACTTTTGTTTAATACAAGTTAGTCAGTATTCCAGAATGTGTGTGTAGGATACACACACAGAATGTTTTGGCTTCAACTTGGATTATTACAGTGAGCTATATAAGTTAGAGTTTCCGACAAAATCAATCCACTGTGAAAGAACAAGACTTTACATCATTTTTCGTCAAAGGACCCTATCGGTTAC
>JABASD010000976.1:0-51758 GCA_019776165.1 Pogonognathellus flavescens | reverse complement strand
TTTTGTGGGTCGTGTAGGATTAGTGACGCCGGTCGGTCGCCTTCGGCGACCGATCGGTGTCACGCGTCACCCGGCTCCCCCGCGTCACCCGAAGCTGCTTCGCAGCTTCGGGCAGATTTTGCACCCATGACAATTTCAGCATGCATATGCATAAATAAATAGTTCGTTAATATTATTCTTCCAAAGAAGCTTACACTTCAAGTATTTCAGATTCATTGATGGTAGATGATGCCTAAATATTATTATATGTAAGGCAGAGTATTTTAGTAGTAATATTTATATCAGGTAAATACTAGCAATATATGTGTATTCATTCAAATCTATGTGATACAATGTAATATTCTCTTATGGTCTGTATCTAGGCTATCTATTAGTATCGAGACTATTATATCTTCCGATAAATCCTTTTGCTGTTCAACGGATGAAGTAGTAAATCCTGGTCATGAAATCTTAGCTTATTGAATTCTCCACTGAGCCATGTAGAACTTTCTCTTCATACAGATATTATAGCGAAATTATTCCATGAACAATTAGGAGAAAACAGTTAGGATTGAGACTACGATTATATGTTAACTTATATTATATTAATAATAGTAATAGATATTTGCCGATTTATCCATAATATGGTAATTTGAACTTATAGCGAGGATAGTAGAAACCCTATAGCTAATTACGTTTATATTGGAAGTACAAATTATGCTTGTGTCGCGGCGCAAGCTAAAGCTTTGGTCGCATAATTATAGGTTAATGCTATTACAGTGATTTCCTTCCTATGGTTTTGTTGCGGACTGCAAGAGCGTGTTGTTATTTTAATGTACTGGCTATTAAAGCTACTGCTGTTGCAAAAAGTTCACATAATGTATATTGGGCTTCATCCAGGAAACTATATCGTTTGCAGCAAATACAAGTATAAGTAGTAGGTACCTATAATTCATATTTGAAACGTGAGTAGGTATACTTTTATACATTATATTAAACCATTGTTGTACTGTGAGATGCTTTATATTATATATTATGAGCGTGAACATCTTTGTACAATAGATCATAAAAATTTCCCATGTATTACCCTTGTTTCACTCTCCATCAGTTTATTAAATCGTGCGGAGAATTTTAGAGCGGACGACACATTTGTTTGTTTTATTGTTTGCCAACCAACACAGGTAATACAAAGTGTTCAAACAAAACACGAAATAATATTGCATTCTGTGGAATATACGAAAGCATCTAGCTGGTGGAGCTATACTTAGGTGTCCACACACGAGACTAAGTAATTTTGACTTTGGCGAAAAAGAGAGCAAATAAGAAGTTAAAGAATTAGTTACTCAGGAAGTCAAGAAACTTTGCTTTTCGTTTTCAATAAAAAAGATAAATGAAGATTGAGTACACAATAAGAATAGTTAGAAACGCAAGGAAAGAAAATGGCAAAGGTCCATCCGAAAAGTTCAATAAATGGGATTTTGGGGAAAATGCCGAGAAGTAAGGAATACCTAGAGGTATGCTACACATCGTGCTTTCGCCTTCACTTCCTTTCTCCTGCTACGATCCCACATATGCAGGGTATAGGTAACCGAATCCGCATTCAATGAGCTCCCCGCATCTTCCCACTCACAATTTCTTTCCGTCAAAACATTTTTTAAATGTACGGGACATCCCACTTGGGAATTTCATTGCTTTGAATTAGTCTTGAATAATTAACTTACATTTTGAATAGCTACTCAGAATAAAATTTAGCATTATTTATGCAGGGGGAGGTAAGAATTGGCGACAGTACCCTGTACATAAAACTGTTCCCGAGTGATAGAAAGTGCAAAACCTTACAACTCTTACTACCACACACAAGTACACTACTACGATTATACTACTCCAGTCAGTAGCTCTGTAGCTGGTTGCTGCACATAGACAACCAGAATCTACTTAGGAACTATAGAAATTTCTGGTCCTGCGCTCGGTGGGTGCCTTCAGTCTAAATGTTGGTTTGCATTTAGGCCCTTCCATATATACCAACATTCAACATCTTCTATAATATCTGCATGGGTTGGGCTCTATATATTTATACCAGTACGTGTCTACACACTACATACTCACTTTAATATCGCAATACTCTCAGCCCAGCACTCTGTAATTTTATATTATACGCTTCTCTTCTGCTTTCGTTTACCAGGAATGTATGTTACGTACGTAGTACGTACACCTTTTCCAATCCTTTGTAGAAGATGCTTCTTCTGATGCCAAACTCTGCCTGCTTGATAAAATAGAGCTACTTACAATACACACACACGTTCACTTTACACACTCTGCTCCATGCGTGGGTGGGATACTCGTGGGTGGTTGTGTTTTGTATTGTATGTGTGAACTGAAACAAATTGAAATACCTTTTAGGCTACATGGTATTTAGTTGTCAAATCTACTTGATTATGTAACTTTGCACCAACTCATACGTGATAATCTGCAGTTGTATAAGTATTTTGTAATTTTGTACTTAGCTCTACTCAAATTAAGAATAGATTGTATTACAAACAATGCAATGCTTCTACGAAATGTGTTATGCATGCTGAAAATATTATTTTCATTATTACATTCATTTCAGTGTGTGCAGTATGGATTGATAGAGGTAACTTCTTGGAAGAATTATCATGATTTTGCTAATTAATTAGTAGTTATTAAATGCAGTCGTCAGTCGTTCGTAGATTTGAGTTGGAAGTGAATGTTCATTAGTGAAAGTGGATGAAACAGTTGCCTTTGTCAATGTGACAGCCGGCATAAAAAGTATATTATTTACGTAACATATTTTAATTAATTACTGTCGTTTCCTGTCCTGCTTCTCCAGAGCTGAATTTCAGAATCATTTGGAGGATTGTGTATTTTAGGAAAATCTACTTTGGGTAGAGAAAGAGTTTAAGAAGAAAATAAACAGATATGTATGAGCAAAAATTGTACTGCGCATTTCCATAGAGGAGACCGCTAATTTAATTTGTGTAAGTGATTGTTTTCCTCGGGTAGCAATGTTCAGTAGTATTTTGAAATTTCAAACATTTTATTCAGGTTGGAAGGTACATAGAATCTCGATTGGACGAGCCCAATTGCCATGAGAAAGGCTCAAGGATGGTAAGAGTAAAAGCCTTAGAGGTAATACAGGGACATGTTTCTCTGAAAAGATCTGCTTTCTCTAGCAAAAATGTCGATTTGAAATAGCAAAAGCAGAAACTTACGTTACATAAGACTCCTTCAGTGTCTCGCAAAAGAGATTCTAATTTTATATGTTCTTTATACATTTCTTGAACCTACATGGGATTGTCTTGTAAATACTCGTCATATATTATTCTTTTTACGCAGTTGAGTGTATAAAGGATTATTGTAGTGTCCAAAGAACTACGTGGGAGTTAGGTAGAGATAGAAGGTAGAAGTCAACTCAAATTTCCATTTCATCCCATCTTGCCTTGGAGAAAGTCGTGATTTCACTATTTGGAGGAGAGATATGGAAATAAGTTTAGGGATTCATGTACTGTCTTAAGGCAGCTACCTGCAATGTTTACGTATAACTGTGATTTGAAGCAATTCTCCTTGAAATTTTAGACCTTGCCTGCAGAATATTTAAAATGCATATACTGCAATGAAATGTTTGGTACATTCCACATCTTTGCTAACTTCAATTCAAGTGCACTTTTACTAACATTTCGTAAATATTATGACATCACTAAAATTTATTAAGTTTTGAAATCAAAGATACATATAAACTGAGAATGAAAAACTGGAACTACTAGCTTTTCTCCGGAAATCGAAGCTATGATAGTGCTTACAGTGTACACTGTCAATACTAGCCTCATAAAATAAATATCTTGAGCAATACAAATTCAAGTCAACAACTTAGCAAATAAGTCAGGAAGTAGAACAGCGTTCCGCCGAAAGCTTGTAAATATTCCATAGTTCAGTTTCTTGTTCGACGAGGTGTTTCCGAACGAAACCAAACTGTCGAAAACAAAAACCCACTATATACAGAATGACCGGGCATGTCTAGTATATTCTGGTTTTGACTACACAAGTACTTAGCATTACTACATAGTACAGCCAAGAACTGATTAGAATCCGATCGAATTGCCTCTTCTCGTCGTCTCTGCTCAAGTTTAATCCACTGCTCAAGTTGCAAATCTGATTCTCACACAAACATTGCCTGTAGCTCACTTTAACCGTTCTGAAAACGATCAAAGCAAAGTGGCATATTTATAATATGTGTCCAATGGAAATTGAAAATATTTTGGTCATGTTGGAGGAAACCACGCAGTATCACCTACTTGTATAAGGCTATGCAGAATTTAATACCGTTTGTCTGTTTGATGTTTCTCTGTGAGCTTCAACCTTCTCGTTCCTGAGTGAATACCATTTGTAAAGCAAACAAATTGAGGACTGCACACGGGCACATTTACCTCCCCACTCCTTTCTTCTTGACACGCTGCATGTTATTATAACTCTAATAAAACGAGCTGAGAGGGGTTCCAAAACTTGGAGTGAAACTTATCATTAGTTAACTTTCAGGCATTAGAGACCTGCCCGTTATCACATTATGGCATAATGATGAAACAAATTTACTTAAGCGAAGAAAGTCGTTCTTAGTGGTGAAACTACTTTAATAAAACTGCTACACTTAAATGCACCACCACTACTACTCACTATCTTAAGATCATTACCATTTCTGCTGAATTGGCTTTTGTAATCAAATTGACACTGTGCATGGGCATTATTTGTAAGTCGGAGAAAGAGTAAGCCAAGTACGAGTAAGACACATCTGCTTTGATAGTTCCGTAATTCGAAGGTGTAAGCGTTGTAATATAAATGGCCTGTACACAACAAATCCATGGTTTGTTTTGTCTGTTTTATCACTTTAGAGTCGTGTTTTTGTCACTGTTCTCAGCTTTTAGTAGTGTTCAAGAAAGGAGAAACTGCTTTCACGAAATTAGGACGAAAAGGAAATGAGGACGATGAGGCGGATAAAGTGCAGCGAGCTGGAAGCCGACATGCTTTCATTTTGATACATTTTAGTAGACCTGCAACAACCGCACTATCTAACTCAACACATAATCTTCAACTCACACAACTTTTGTGATTGTTGTGACTGAAAGTTTAACAAATGTACAGACGTATTACAATATTATAATACTTATCTCTTACAAACTTAAGATTATATCATGACTCTGACTTCAATTCCCTCCGTGAATTTATGATGTACGTATTCCGACTCAAGTGAAAGGCCACAGAAAATACCGCAAGCATAACTTGCATAATTATTGTACAGATTAGACTTGGGTAGTGTAAAGAGTTCACACAAGTTCACATGTACTTATCTACATGTCCTCTCTGTCCCATTATTTTAATGTACTTCTCGTTTATGTTATGTAAAACAAAACTCTCACCCGCATTATTCTCTACCTGGTTAGGTAGACAATAGCTTAAATTATATATGAAGGTATTGGTTAGGTTTAAATTATAGAAAAATATTTGCATTTGATGTTTCCCGTCTACCGTCTAGACAGGCGATTTAGTTTTTCTTGTGCTCTGATAACTCAAGTTTAGTTACTTGGACACAAACACACATAATCTACTTGACCTGAAAGAAAGGATTCCTGACGATTACGTCAATGCTACTCTTCGAAATGCAACTCAACTTGTGGGAACATAGTGTTGAATGAGCCTTGCATAATTCACGTATAGGAAAGTCCACACTATTATTGTAGAGAAATAGTTCTGTAGTAAAGTAGAATTACGTACGGTAACCTTATACAACCCTTGTGAAAGTAAACTAAGTGAAAGTGCACAATCATTGCATATACCGGTCCATGTCCAACTATCGTCGTCATCATTTACGAACTCCGTTTTCCTTCTATTTCACCGGGTTACTCTAATTGTGTAATTACTTTTCCCACTTTTCTATCATATCATTTAATATGAATGAATAAATGATCATGTTATTTTGGTAATAGTTTTCTATACTTTAAAAATCGATGTTTAACATCCATGGGATAGGCTTTGTTTGAGTTCATCCAGTCGGTTATTTCTCATGCAGTTGACTGAATGTGAGTGGACTGAAGCAGAATAGGACAAAAGGAATTTCTTTGAGGACTGAAACTGAGTCTTAGTCTTGAGCTGAGCGAGACGACTCCAGTGCAGTTTATTTGCAAGTATAGTAGTTTACATCTTTTTGACTAAACAGGAGTTTTGAAGTATTTGAAGTGACTGAAATGTAATTTTGCTATTTCAGTTAAAGAAGACTTAAAATTCACACAAAATTAACCATTGAAATGCAAGTTGGTTGTTGCGTGTCGGTGTTTTAGGCTATGAAATCCTAATGAGGTCAATGGGACTCTAACAGCATTAAATTACTATATATTGAGGAAACCGAGTGTGCGATGCGGGAACCCACGGTTTCCTTGTTGAGGACTAAACTAAACGAATTGAAATTCTGTCTTGTCTTGTGAATTACTGAAGCTGTGTGGAGTGCTGAAAGGGGTTCGTGAAACTAATCAAACGTTCACTCTTTGAGGAAAGCTTCCTATTACCTCCATATTACTTGTTTAGAGCATTTAAGTTAGCGTATATTCTAACCTAACTTGACAAACATTATGTCTCACCCACCAGCTCTATTTTCCTTCTATTGCAGCGAACTCCTGACTGACATTTGCCGACCGACTATACAAGAAATGTAGTTTCAGGGCCATCCGCCATCCACCCTCATCAATGCCGAAAGAATTTACGTATGCATGAGATGAAATGAAAACAGACGGAAATGAGTTTAAATTTGCTATTTTAGCAGCGAGAGAGCAGTTTCTGGTGGTGTTGAATGATTTTAGTTAAGTTGCTCTCAGATTCCTATTTAGTTATCAATGTGTTCTGTCTGATGTTAGACGAGCTTTGATCTCGAATCCTATTTCACTCCAGTAATGCAACACTTCTCGAGTATCTTATGTGGAAGTATCTGTAAGTAAGAGGATTTCATCAAACTGTAGCTTATTTAATCAACCACTCATTACTACGCAATAAGTAGCTATTAGGTGTACGGTGTACCTATATAGTATTATTATAGAAACACTCATGTGAAGCGAACACATTGCTTTATCTATTTCGGTATCCCGGAATACCGTCTGAAAGATTCAAATACAACGTTACGTTTCCCAGAAACTCCTAATTCGATATCCTCAGAACTATACGTCCGATGTCCCAGCTCAGTTTTATTTAAGTACACGACTAGATTTCTCTTACTTACATGTAAGCGTACACATTCGAAAACTTTTCCGTATACTTTTGGTTTCTAACAGACTAAGCGAATTATGCGTATTTATAATACATATTATTAATTATAGGTATGCCTATATAGTATAAATACGACATTAGAATCCAATGATTCTAGTAACCTACTACCTACACATTTATTATACTTATATGTAATATAGTTAGTGTTTCAATTTTATATATCTACGTAGTTCTACCTCTAAGTAGAAGTAGAATTCAGCGGACAAATTGCAACATCCATTTTCGCAATTGTTATCTACACTCTGGAGCAGAAGTATGTTTAAGCCCAATTTTCTACCTTAGGCTCGGATCCTTAATGTCATCAGCTGACTTTTCTACAGCAACCCTGCTTCGCTGATTCGGTGATTGTTTTTCTCCTCTTCAAAGATCTCAAACGACTCGACTCAGTTCACTCCCGCAGAAGTCCTTTGCAGATCTTGATTCCTTCCAGATGCTGGGATATACATTATATGTATTCTTCCTTTTCGGTCCAAAGAGCGTATACATATAGTTGGTAGTGTGGAGAGGTAAAATAAGTAAGCTAGCATCAGCGTATCATGTACCAAGTACCAACTTTTAAGTATACTATCCTCATATATATACTTCGACATAGGTATTCGACTTATTCTACTACTTCCCCACGTATATATCAGTAAGTGTATTAGCACTTTTCTGGAAGAAAACAGTACGTCATCTTCAGTGATGATCATAGGGGAGAGGGACAATCCCTCTTGGAAGGCTGTGACAGCATATCTGTGAGTGTGTAAGACGATAGATGCTACTACGACTACCTTACTGCAAATACACTCATACATTACATAACTTGTATCCTCAGCCACTATCTCAGTTTCATTTAATAATATCGATTCTCGGAGACTAGACTGAGAGACTATCCGTTCACAGCTTCCTTCCATTTTTATCCTTGCTGAGCTATCTGTCTGTATATGCCATTTAAGACAGTAAGTTTATCCAATTTAAGAAGTCGAAAGTTGTAACTCTGTCATTTCCTTCGATTGTTTTTACAGAGTTTCACGCTAGGTATGCTACTACATTCTACTTCTTCGGTGTTTTGAAAGTTGACTTCCTTCTCTTCACTCGTAAATACACTGTTTGTTTGCGCTCTTTACTTTGTTAGGCAGCGTAAAGGTTATAACATAGCTCCTAAGGCTTCCAACAATAAAGCCTATAGATTATAGATCCCTTACCACCGCAACCCGTCACAAAAGGGGGAATAATCATTTTATTCATTTCCATTGAACAAAACTATCATTGTCATATTATAAAATATGATTGCCGCAACTGTCTCATTGTCAGTATTGCAAATAAAAGGTTTATATTATAAACTAACATTTTGAAACACACAAGAAATAAGTTCCGACTTCTCTTTGGATTATTTTGTTGTTCACGATATACTGTACATCTGTAAGCTGTATATAGGCATTTGTTTTCAATGCTTCGTATACAGTAATAACATAAAATAAATTATGGAATCAGGAATACATTACCTACCTAATTATTATGTAGTTTATGCATAAAATGACGGATATCACAAAATTGAGAAACACATGCATAAAATATTACATCATCTAAGTTTTCCAAATCTTGATCTATTTTAGCATATATCCAGCAGTCACATGTTAACTATATATTAAAGTAAGTCGGGAGTTGGTTCAGTTCATTGTTCGAATAAAGAAAGTGACGACTGTCTGCCTCGGGGTGTCCCACGAATAACCCATGCATGTATAGTCAATGATATTTTGGCTGTTTGCCACCTGTGTAGAAGCATATTACTTCAAGATGTTTCAATTTCAATACAAAACAATAATGTAAAGCCAGTTATTGCCATGTGCAAAAATCCCTACTTCACACGCCATTTTAGCCGATTCTACAAAGTAAGTCCAGTAGTAAATAGCGATTCAATTATTGTAAAAAGCTTCGCACAGACTGTAATAATTTTTTGTGTAAGTTCTACAAGCTGGGTCATGATAAGTTTATTAAACCTAGTGTTTTCTTCAAATGTTTGATATAAAATATACGAATGAAGCAAGCTGCTCCGGCATCTGTTCAACTGCTACATCACAGTACAAAAACGTACGTAGTGGCAGTGTCAACACAAAAACAACGCAACGGCTGTATTTGGCAGCGTGCAAGTGAAAAGACTTATTTTTCTGCACATTTTCTTTACTTGACCTTCATTTAGGACGTTTTAATACATTTCTATGCGGTCATTTTTGGCAAGATATACATGATTATTATGCTTCCACTCAGCTATAGATTCACAAAGAATTAACAGTTTTACTATAATAGATACTTCTATTTATAAAAGTAACTTAATACTATCATCCATGTTTATGTACTGTATGTATGTATGAGACTTGTACCGATAAAGTAGATGAAGCAAACTCCGTCCTTACGCAACTTAATTGAGCTCAATGTACTATGACAATCACTGCGCAGTGATTTACTTTAATAACGTGAGTGCAATACAAAGTAACGCATAAAAGGCCACCATACGTACACCAATATGCCAACTTTGTCATTTATCTCCTTCGTCCTATAATTTTTAACTGTCTCAAATTCTTCCCAAGGCTACATCTGTTTCCTATTACGTTTCTTATAATGGTCAGTTATATTCTACTATAATGGGATTGAGAATTGCAATAATAAAACAGGATGATTCACGGTTTGATCGAATTAGCTATTAGTTTATTCCTTTGAAGATACCACAATTAAGTTTCATCTATTTTTCCTGCGTTTTATTGTACATACTTACGTATAGGAAGCTCGCATTCAGTAAAATGAAAGAAGGATTTTGTTTTTACGGACATGATGTTGCTAATATTTTTTATGACTTGATGAAAAGGCGACGTGAAGTGTATTATCTGAGTGATGGGTTCAATCAAAAAGAAAAAAGCACTTTTTCAGAAATGTTAATGTTGATGGTAACCTCTTTCTATCATTTCATAAATAATGCAAAGACCAGAAATAATTCCTTATGAATAAGTATACGTCATAAGTTAACTTGGAGAATGAATTTCTCTTTGTACTTCAAGACTCTTCTGTAAACTATATGCAGTGCAGCAGTGCATAGTATGTTCATGTTCGTATTTCATCATACGCTTCTAGATTCAAGGCTCTTACAAGCAAATAATAAAGTATTTTATTATGCATGTACTACTTAAGCATTGTAAGTTGCGTAGCATTATTCTACGTTATGTGTCTGCCCAGCAAACTGCTATAATAAGGAGCAGAACAGACGTAGCCCAGTTGTGTTGTTCATAAGTTATGGAACAGAAAGTCATCAATTAAATAATTTAATCTTGAATTGCCGTGTAAATTATGACCATTGCAATGTAGCTCTGCTCGCACATAATATACCAGAATTAAGATTTGGTTAATGAATAATGAATTTTATTACGTAGCATAGTTTCATACACAGTAATATCATTACATTAATTTCTGTAATCACGTTTCTCTGCAAAATTGTAAGTTTAAATTCTGAAGAATCTTCTTCCAGACTCAATCATAACAAAGTTGTGTCTGAAAAGTTTATGTATTATTCATAATTTTAAAAATGTATGTGCCTCTGTATGTAGATTGCATACAAAACCTACACCTTATATACGCTTTCAAATATTGAACCCAACTGCATTACTCAAATGTCTAAGTAAGCAAAGAAACATTTACCTGTCTGGATGTAACACCCAATGTTTCCAACCATTTACTTTGGTATACAATGAAAATTACCAGTTACACGTTTTTAAGCGTCCTTGGGAGGAAATGTTTTGTTTAGATTGTGTATACTGCCTGTAATATGCACGTGTACCTACTCCATTCCATACTAATGCAGTTGTATACATGCACATTAATGTAATGTGCATACAAAGGCACAGCTAGAAGTAGAAGCATTAATTAGCTTATGTCAAAAAACATGATAGAATTTATAATCATTAATAATGTGAGTACTTGTTTGCGTGTGCTTACTGAATCAAGTTTAGACAAATAAAATCGCAGTTGTTAATGAAATGACAGTTTACGCATTACTGGTTTAGAGTATAAAATATGTCTGCCCGGGTGCCACACGCTAGCACGTTACCGCGTGTATGTTATCGCTTATCGGAGGTCGTTCAAGAATGTTCTCACTAGTCAATCTCGCCTTCCAGCAAAGAAAAATGTTACACTTTGTCAAAAAAATACATCAGGGCATGTGTGCATGTTGCTTCTAAAACTGAGATTGTACACTGTAAAATATTCCATTATAAGCTTATATAAATGATATTCCATACAAATAGTGGTAAAGTATTATTATTGTACTGAAAGAGCTATATAAATTGAAGGACAAACATTTTAGAGAGTAATATTTGCACTTGAAATGTTTGTTAGGAATAATATAATTCTTTGTGAATTTTAAGATTTCTCAGTACTTTTTTCTTATATTAGCATTTTCTTTACATTTAGCATGCAGGTGCTATCACAAGTACTAAGTTCTACTGAGCAAGTTTTTACAAACAGTTTATTAATAAGTATAATAATAAGTAACTGTGTTCTTGATTTGATGAAAATTTATTACTTTGGAGATGCTACGAATGTTAGTGTGAGCTACTGCACTAACGTCGTAATAAATTGAAGAAGGAGAATTGGAAGGAAATGACATTGCTCTGTGTGGAAATTGCGTGTGAGTTGCAACACAGACCAATGTTAGGTTATTTTTACCATGAAAGTTTGGGATAATGGCCAAGATAACTACAAAAAATGAGGAGGGAATAGATTAGCGTTGCATTTCGTGAGAAGAAAATTGGCGAGAACCATGTTACTCGTCTGCAGGAAACTCATTGCTTTATAGAATGTCTTCAATAGATACAATTACGCGTTGGTAACGTAAGCTTATTGTTGAATTTACACTTGGACTGTTGGACTCCAGACGCTGTATAATCAGAACATATTCGTTTTCAAACACCTACATAATAATGCCTATGTCTCAAATGTCTACTGAACAAGTCTGCTTCTAACTTCCTTATCAGTAGCAGTCATTAGCTATATACAGCGCCTCAATACGCAGTCTGCTCTGTCTGCAAAAGTCATTACAAATGAAATACTAATGTAACATCAAGTAAACCATCAAAATGGGATTTTTAGATGAGTTGTTTCCTATACCTATTACAGGTGTATCTATAAACTTTCATAGTGCCCCCTCGGCTCACTATATAATATACCTAGTTCATTATTCTAATGCATATCTCATGTACCTACTCACTCAGATCAAGACAGAGCATCATTTCATCATTTGAGCATCCAACATCAGATCTTCAGCACAGACTCAAGACAGAACACAGTTCAATCTTATTAGAGACTTAATTTATAAGCTGTTTAAGAATACTTCATATGTTTAGATCTGAGTAGGCTGTTCGTTATGAAAAACAACGTTAAACTGTTCTAATGATGTCTTTTACTGTTTTTCGATAGAGCACAAAACATGTTGCTCAAATTAAGATTATTTAAAAAATAATTAAACTAAATATAATATACCTAATGTCAATTTAAAAAAAATGTTACAACTTTTGATTATATTTTGGCTACCATATTTATACGTATGGCAAGGACAGTTTTATTTTTTAATAAATATTATCTTTCCCCTGTATTAGAAAGGTTACTGTAGGTAGTTGCACTGTTTGACTTTTATTCACACGGGGGAAATATGTAGTTAAATTACGCATAGTGGTAGTAGCTAATGTAGTCTATGTAGTGCTGCGTAGTACATAGACTTCATTAAAATATTCACTCCCACACGCTGGAACTATGGTATAAAAGGTTTATTAAAAACGAGAGTGTACATATTTCATATGATGTAATAAATTATTAGAATATAGAAGCTATGTAGATCGGATGCACACCTCGTTGCTTTTGTTGTACGTTTCAACCACGATGTTACACAAACGGAAAATGGTAAGAATACTTGTACATAGTCAAACAAAGGCTTTTGAAACTGATACATGCTACCAACACAACACCAAAGTCAATAAATAGAAGCTGACTTGCAGACTGGGAAGAAAACCACGAAACGCTAACTATAACATGTGATGAAATGAATAGAAAATGGAACACACAATACAATACAAACTTCAGACATGGCTGTACAATAAATACCTTCTAAGAAAGAAAATCTCCTCGCTGAAAACATTTCTGTAGTGATCTTCAGAGCACGCTATAATTACAGAAATGTGGTAGGCGTAGCGTAGGTGTTTACTGAATGCTTTTACTTTCCTGGAAAGACTTTAGCTTTAGGATGTAAAAATCAAAGCATTCACTTTCAAAGACTTCCTTTAGACCTTGTGTTAAGCATCAGGTTTTTAATACGCCAAAAGACGTAATCAAATGTGGATTAAGACTTCTACTTAAAGCTTTTGGTGGTTAAGTACCACTTTCATGTGACTCGGTCTGAAATAGTCACGGTAAAAGACTATTTTCTAAATTTAAAATGTTTTCAATGTAAATATCTGTAGACTGAAAAGAAAAATCTTTTAACATGTTTACATTTTGTAGAGAATTGGAGTTTCCACCATTACAAAAACAATTTAAGTCCTGTTAAATTCACACTAGTCCCATTTAATCCGAGAAATTCCTATATGCAGTAAAGGAAAGGCAAAGATTGCAAAGACCTTCGAGCAATGTTTCGTTGAAGAGGAATATTCACCAGCATTGTTCTTTTGAAAGTACTACTACCAGCAATGTGTGAATATTTTGCTTGCCTTTGTTCAATACGGATTTTTTCTTTTAGGGCTTCTAAGGTTGAATCTAATGGTTGTGTATCTGGTTGAAAGCTTTTTCTTGTCAGTTGTATTTTGGAATGGAATTGAATGGAATTGACAGGTTCCATTCTCACAATTTCAAGTAATTATACACCGGATATAAAATAAAGTAATGCAAGCGGGTGAGAAAGAAGTGAGTCCAATTTCCATTTCCCTTGTGCCATGCAAAAATGTCAAGTCAAAGGTTGTTTATTGTCATTGCTGTATATTCGTATTTCAGTTTGACAATAGTGTCAACCTGTCAGGTATACGAATGTGATAATATAATATAAAAATGCCCAGCCGATACATAGCTGAACGGGGAAAGTGCATGGAACACACAATACAATGTACATACATTGCACTAGCACAAGGACAAGTCAGAGAAAAGAAAGTGACGGCTTTCTCTCGACACTACAGACTGAATGAATTGAGCAGCCTGTCATTGTTGTGTGTACTTATTGTCAGTAGGGCTTAAGCTGGAGCTACAATTCAGTCACAGTCTTCTTGAGTTGTTTCTCCAGTTATGTTCTTCCAGTGTGTATACGCAGTGTTAGTGTGAACGGTATACACTCTGTGTGTCCTTATGTACATACGATACTCTTACAGGGAACTACTACTTACCCAGTATTACTAGATACCAAAACAACCCAACAAACAACAACGAACAACGCTTCGTTTCGTTTGAGATGGGAATGACTGG
This sequence comes from Pogonognathellus flavescens, assembly GCA_019776165.1. Lineage (NCBI taxonomy): Eukaryota > Metazoa > Arthropoda > Collembola > Entomobryomorpha > Tomoceridae > Pogonognathellus > Pogonognathellus flavescens. The sequence continues at coordinate 36,992 of JABASD010000976.1, read as the reverse complement.
GAATAGAGAATTACATTCTAGTATGGTAAACTGGTAAAGCGTAGTCTGGAGACTATGGCATGTGCAAATGGCAAATGAAATTGGATATCTGCTGGAGCTTACTTACTGGTAGCTTTAGCGTCTCTCAAGCGAGACCCTTTCTCTATATAGTCATGTCATTTGCGATATACATGTGGAAACATAAGCTATGAAATGTAGTAGTAATAGTTGGCTCTTCCCTCATTTCTAGTGCGCAGCACAGACTTCTTCTGTACTATCTACTAGAGAATATTTTAAGTAATAATGTATTCTTTGCACGGAAGATGAATCAACATCCCATCGTTTCGCACACATTACGTCTTCTTCATGGTCTTTGAACCAACAGAAGCTCCAAAAGTCTCTTCGTTTAGGATATATTATATATTATTCGGTTTTATACGCACCTCTTTTACGCCTCTAGTATCTGTACTTGAGCAAAGATACACAGAGAGTGAAAGAGAGCGAGAGAGAGAGAGACGAGAGAAAAAGAAGAGAGAGAGAGAGAGGTGTTTGGTTTGAATGTATGTGGAGTTTTATACGTAAAAGTATAATATTTAGGTATGTATACATAAAAACCCGGGTATGTACTAGGTGTAGTTGCGAATGGTAGGCAATGCAATTTGGAAACGGGTAGTATTTAGCATGAGAGTAAGAGGATTTCTTTAGTAATCTCTTTTTTTCTTCATAAGCTCACATGGGATAATATGTTGAATGTATCATGTGTACATTTAGCTCACCATTACTACAACACTTCTCTTCTGTCTATACCTCAGAGAATTTCATTACTGCACCAAAATTAAAATGAATATTCTCATTTTCGCTTCTACGACGACGTGGCCGTCTTAAAACCTTTTGTCTTAAATTGTCGAATGCTTCTTTCCTTTCTCCCATCGGATCTATTGCAGAAGTAGAACTGTTGAATTTCGCCAGGCTCTTTAAAGCCTCATCCTCATGTTTGCAAAGCAATACAAGGTAAAGCTATTAGCTATAAGCACTATACAAAATAAAGTATTAATGTCCTTGATTCTATACTGAACTGCGACTTTCAAGTGTTTTCTAAATGCAGTAAATTCAACAGCATTGCACATAATGCGCCCGTTTTTGCACAGACGTACATTTAGACACGGAGAGAGATAGTGCTATTAGATTGCATCATAATGATACGAATTAATGGAACACAAAAACGAAAGAGCAAAATATATTTAGAGATGGCTAGTAGTGAGCTTAACCCATTTCCCACTTTCTAACTAATAGATGGGTTGATGGGCACATCTTCCCAAAATATAACCATGCTTCAAAAGGGCTTCGTTTTAAAGCCTTTAATTTCCTACAGACTTTTTCATATGTCAAGACAGGCTTTTTCTAAATTGTTGCGTCTGGCATATCCTATAGGGCTTTCACTTCTCTGCTTTTCCAACTACCCAACTTTCTAACTTCGCAAATCCCTGCTTATATTTTATTACTGTAGCTGCTACAGACGCATCAATAAAACTCTCAAATTAGACTTGTCTTTTACAATATTAGTTAGCATTTACTGTATATTTCAAAAAATTCCCAACTGAAAGCAGCGAAATGTATGTGAAATATAAATGTTTTCGCGAGCACAATGTATTTCAGTCATATACAGATATATCAAACAGCACAATAACTATGTATATACCTTCAAGGTTGGAAATAATTCAGCAACAGCAAAATAGGAAGCTACAGAAATGTATATTAATTATTACTTCCACAAAGTCGACTTAGAACACAGCTAAAGAGGTAGACCATAGACAACACTTGTATATAGACTTATAGGTATTTTTGTATAGGTATAAGTTAACTCCTGTTACACTGCAGCCTGAATTATTATTAGTGAACAAACGTGCTGCATAAATATTCAATAGACTACTGCGAGTGTCTCGTACAAACATACAATACATACGTACAGAATATAATTTATGCAACACACATGCCTAATAATTGATGTTCTTTTGATGTTTTTACGACTAAAGTTTGCCAATAAATGCGAGTAAAGTGAACTCTGAACAAAGTCTTTTCAGAGTGCAATATGTCTTAATTATTTGAAATTTAAGTAGGAAACCATTTTAAGTTTTATTCCCAACACACACTGTACAAACACATCCCGGTGAAAACAAAGGATGAAATTGGGTGGGGAAAGCATTACGTCCTTCTTCCAATATAATTAAAGAGCATTGTGCAGTTTGCAACACATCCATAGAGATAGAATTGGTGGAGTGGGGAAGAAACTACTATGATTGGACACCAATTTGATAATAGATAAAGGATGCAGTGTTCCAATTTCAGTTGAATGGAACGGGTGCGAACAATGTAAGCGTGTGTTCAATTCATCGTTTGGTGTGGTGTTCTGAGGGCAAAAGGACAAGAGTTACGTGATACGTCTTTGAAAAGCCCATGTTCCGGGCAACTAGGATACTTTTGTGTGTATTTTTTAGTAGGAGATGTGAATGGGATGAAAGAAATACGACTACTACCTCGGTCTGTCTCATTTGGCGATGGTGGTTGAGAGGAAAATTAAATGAGATTTTTTTCAGTTTTCATGAACACGGAAAGTTAGAGTGGTGGGGCAAAAGAGTTACTAAAGTTGGTGTATATGGGCCATAATGATGGAGGCTTATTGCATGGGAAACATACCTACGGAGAGTGCGGGTGAAAGTAACGATGTTTAAGTGTGATGTTCTTGGTTATGATAAATATAGGACATTTCCTGCTGCTCTCGTTCGAAGAGAGTATGAACCAATCGACCGTTTATCATTTGGAAAGCCCTTGGTTCCTACAATCGGACGAATCTTGCTACATGGAGGCAAAATACCACATGTACAATATGGACGACACTTTATTCAAACTGGTGCTCAAGATGCAGGATCACTCCACATGGGTGCCAATGTCTATTCTTGGAAACAAACGGAATATGTAAGCGAAATTCTTCATTTTATTAGATTTTCTAGGGCTGAAAGCGTTTCATGATCATTTCATTTCAAAGTAATATCACGTTGTGAATCCATTTGAACGAAAGTGTGAACTGTCAACCTCAATATTCCCATAGCACACATAATACGGAAAGCCAAATGAAGGTTGACGTTAACTGCGGTTAATGTCACCACTGTACTGAAATTTTTCCCAACAATTCCTCACCTAAATTGTCAGTTAAAACTTTCAGGTTGAAATCTACTTGCTGTGCCCAGTGTCGAAAGCTTATTTCTTCTTTGTTTTTGCCATTGTCATGTATGAATGTAACATTGATTTTATCACAACTATAGTATTACAACTTTGTAACACAAAATTGAGTATTTCAAGTGAATTTGCTTTTAATAATGCATTTTACCATTAGAAGAGTAGAACCAAACCAAGAGTCTCTTGGATGTTCGACCTGGTTTTATGACATTGATTAAATCTGACGATGCTGTTGACTCTGTTGAAAGATTGGCAAAAATCTACAATTTGATTTCCATAACTCGATTTAGAATCCGTACACAGCTGTAAATGTGGTCATATTTTCTAAAAGTCCTACCACATTTTTTACTGTTTCTGAAATGAAATTGACAGTATAGTGTGTGCTTTCTGAAGACCATGTCAAAAACATAAAGCGCAATAAAAAGAAGAGGGAACATAATATCTGTATAATGCTTTCCTTAATAATTTTTTCAACTCCATTCCATTGCATGTTTTTGCAGCTTTGGGAATTTCTCCTTCATCTGCAAGTTTATAATGTTTGGGAAAGTTTTTATCAAGAGAAGAATATTTAAATTATTACTATTACTCTAAGATTTTAAATCTATATTGTCTGCAGTTTTTCAGTTTTGAGTATGAACAGTTTTACCAATATTTTATGCTATATACTAAATGTATGCGTTTATAAACTTCATATTATATTTTACCAGCACAACTGTGTACGTTACCATTAGGTTGTTTATAAACTGGAGAAAGGACACCAATAACTACAAAGTACTTGTGTATAGGTATATTCTGCAGAGTGTAGCTTAATAAATACATAAATGATAAGTGCTAGAAGGGGATACTATAGCTAATGTAGATAATGCTAACCGGAAACCTGTAAAATAAAGTATAAAGCTGTGGAACACGTAAAACCTACTTTAATAAAATTACACTTTGAGGAAAAGACTTTCCGATACACATAATCTCATTTTGGTTTTTGGTAAAGCGCTTACACGTTCTTCTTATTTTATTATAGTGAAAGTTCCCTGTGTGTACATCATCGCTTCTCAATATTATAGATTACCATATCATTTTTTCCTCTATACCAAAGTCAGCTCATGCTGGCTTTCTGTAATTTTCCACACAGTTCATAATTACACTAACCCAGTAAAAAATCTGTCAAGATGCAAAAAAAATGCAATCTAATCAGCCAGAATTGAAATCCTAGCATAAATCTAATTATGAATGCAATTATCCGCCCACATCATGCAGTAGAGAATAACGATACAAAAAATCCCTGTTCTGGACAGAAATGAATCCAAAACGAAAAATCTTGTAGATCTTCGCTTGTTTTTGTTAGATTTGATATTATTGCATATCTACTGCTTACCAAAATCACTTATATACTTGTCTGCTGATAGAACTGAACAGAATTTAGGATTTATTATAATAAAAATTCTGTATTTACCAATATACTGCATTGCTGAATTTTAGTTGGAGTGATCAGTACCATTGAATGTATCAATTAAAATCAATCAATCAATGCAAAAGACAATCGAACTAATAATTTCATAATAATTTTTATTCTTTAGAACTCTCACCTCTCGTAACTGCTTTTGATCTAGAGAACTCATTGTCCATTTTTCTTAATGCACCAGATTTCTATACTTCAGCTTTGTAATGGTAAAAACTATTTCAGTTGAGAATTGCCATTTCCATATAGAGTGGACAGTTTATTCATATTCTATAATTTTGACTGCCATGCAATCTAGCACCATTGTCATTATGCTAATATGTAAATACATTCAAGTTCCCAGTCCATTTACCAGTTTCTTGGAAATCTACGGGAAAAGAGAAAGTTGTGAGAAAGTTCAAACTTTAAATAACTGTCGCTGTGAAAGTGAAATACTATGTGTCTTCGTCGAACTCCAGCAGACCAACTCATGTATATGTATACTCCCGTTTTGACTGCTCCTAAATGAAAAAGTTAATTTCTTATTTTGGGTCGCTCCCGATGAATGCCATTTTAATAGTATTTTGATACAACATATGGCAGTATTCTGACTATTTGACTTTCGTATACACAGTACACACAAACCGAACCATTCGATCCCCACAAATGAGATACAGATATTCGAGTTTCAATAGGACCTGATACACGGGTCATATTGCTTGAAATTACTTTTCAGGTGAAACCTGAAATGACTTCTATAATTAATAATAACATAATGACTACATTACAAGTTGACAAATAAAGTTGTGAAATGAAATGAAACATGACATAAGGATACAAACATCATAAGAATAAGTTTTTATGTGTAAATAGTAAAGTAATTGGTGCGTCTTTTAATTTACAGATGGGAAAGTTTGAAGCACAATATCGGAAAATTCAAGCAAAGATTTCAAGTAATCTTAGAAATTGCTGCTACACCAAAAGTTCCGTCTCATTTTGCGATTGACAATATCCGGCTTGTCAATTGTTTTCCGAGTAAGTCATTTGTTTTAGTAATACTAATACTAACCTAATACCTTTCATAATGCTATTAACAGGTGCATACAATTGTTTGCTCCTTTTTACTGAACACGGCTGTTAGAAATATGATTTGATAGAATGATTTGAATACATTAAATAAATTAATTAATTAAATACAAAAAGAACATAATCTGAATTCAAATAAGTTGCAGGTATGTCCCTGAAATGTTTTTAATTAGCTTTTATCAGCTCGTATATCCTGAACAGTTGAATGCCTTCCAGATACCTATTTGGAGTGAAAGTCCAATGTCTATATAGGGCATACTTTTTCTGATGGTACACCATTGCAGGGATGTAAACTTCAAGAAATCGCAAAAGTACATTTTGATGTACATGTTACGTCATTATTACAAACGTGTTATAAAATATAGAATATATTTTGGAAAACAGTATTAGGATATCCATCTCGGTTACTTATATATGAGAAGGTGTTCTCTGTGTGTATGTAGCTTGGCGTAACTGGTAGGTGTGATATTTTAGGCCAAGATAGTACTACACCAGAATACCTGATCTCTCTTGGTATGATCCTCTTACAGAAATAAAAGCTATATATCATACCAAATCTTCTATCACTTTTTCTGGTTAAAAGTATATACTGCGTGTATAGTGTCTATAGCATCTAGGTAATACAAGTTGTGCAAATCCAGATTTGCAGCACCAAACAGAAGCCACATGAAGATGGTTAGAAAAGTACAATCTTCTTATATTATTTATTTATTTCGGGAGCTTTGGAGGATACTTCTAGTACACTTTGACAGAATTACGTATGTGAGGGACAGAAGACATGCAATTGCTTTGTTGTTTGTCAAATCCTTTGAAGCCTACGCTTGGAACAGGCATCTAATGGATTTAATATTTCATAGGTCCTGAATCATGCAACAAAACGTGTTCAAATGTGGAGTTCCAGTGCAACAACAGTATGTGTATCAATCGCAACCAGCTTTGTGACTTCGAGAAAGATTGTCCAAATGGAGAGGACGAACTTCAGAATTGCCGTACGTGTACTTTTTAATTATGTACTAGTAGTATTAGTCCTGGCATGTGCTCTCTGCAGCAGTACTTCCGTCACGCCGCCGTGAGCAGATCTCAAAGCAGTCACTTCACTATGTTTTAATTTACGTCCTTTGAATACTGAAATCCCAAAAATGGTTTAAGTTAATATTGAAATATTTAAGCCACAAAAAGGATTTCGTACAGAGACCGGATGCAGCAAAAGAAGTGGAATGAATTATACATTGCTTTTCCCATTAAACATTGTTAAATACCAGTAGTACACTCAGTCAGTGGACTACTCTGTTAGCTTCAAATAGTTGGTTGATATTTGCAAACTCTATTACACCTGTACGGGTTGGCCTTTATGCATAGTATATCGCATGTAAGTGAGATAGTTAATTGAGTTAATTAATTAAATTAAAACTTTGCGGGTTTTGCAGATATTACAAGTAAGAATGTATACGTTTTGTGATTGATGATACAGTATGGTGCAAAGTATAGCTGAGTAGTAGGAAGATTTTTATTGAAAGCTCTACGTTATATATTGGTTAACCGTAAAATTTCTAGTACAGCTCTCTGAGAGTAATAATCATTGTTTTACTGTAAGTTGTAAATTGTAACACGTAGTTTTAAATCATTTGAAGTATGGTTCAAGTTACCTGTTATAGTTTGCAGTTACAATTTACAACTTTCCAAAGCTTCGACATTCGACTCGAATATTTGTGTTGGAAAATATTTTATTGAAATTTCCCATAAAAAGTGAGCACAGAACTTTGTGGCAATTTCCTAGATATTTATAAGTACACCCCTCGTAAGAGCATGTTTATAGGCGTATTACCTTCCATCTGTAGCTGTCATGTCCAGGTTTTAATATTTTACGAAGTTGAAAACGGAAAGAAGAGCCGCAGTTGATAAGACTTATGAAGCAAACGTTTTAGTGCTTTTCTTACAGTTTTCTCTACATGTATTCTCTCCTCATACATCCCCATAAAGGAAAATGGATTGAGTGCATATACGCTTAAATACACTACGTACAAAGACTCTCAGTTCCCGGCTCGGGGAGTAAATTTATTAGCTTTCCGGCCGGGTGAGGCCTTGTAGGCTTATTTGGCCCTCAGGCGGGACTGCTCACGACTTTTCTTCTTTCCCTACATTCCATTATAGAAAGCAGGTACAAAACATTCACATAATTTTCTTTTCCGTGTATTGGACTTCACATTTTCACAGAAAATATTATAAACATTCATATCTTATTCCTTACGTAAAGTACGTTATTTCAGTTTTCAGGATTTTTTCCAGGTAAAATAAATATAAAGTATATACCTTTTTTTCTACATCTTTACTGTTTACATGTCAAAACAATTTTAGGTCCAAGTTGATCCCAGTAGAAGGATTGGAACATTAGTTCCGGTATCCGGTCTAGCTTATGCGTTTGCTTTCTCTTTTAATGATTGTTCCAAAAGTTGAGTTGCGCAAAAAATTTACAAAATATGACGAATTTTTCAAATAGTATCAAATCGGAAGGGAAAGTCTTATTATAGCTGGGTTCATCATTAATTCACAATTTTCAATGTAAAATCTCTATTCTTTTTTAGGAATTAATTTCCTTTTCCCGTATCCGATATACCCACAGGCAGAGTTCGTGTATCTAGTTCAGAGAAAGTGTATTTGGCCTTGTCTGGCTAGAATATTATGATACCCATCTTTGAACACCCAAGAAAGAAGCAAAAAAATGTACAGTTGCATTGTAGCACATAGATGTGAGCAAAAGGAGTATATACTTCTTTTAATGATTATGTAGCATTTCCGCCCTAAGATACATTACGTGGATGAGAAATACACAATATATCTGTATATAATATAGCCTAGCTAGACACAATGATACTTACTTCATCAGTTGATACAATAATGGGATATATTGCATGCATGGTCGGTGTATATTATCCATACATACCAGTCTAGTCACATTTGGAAAGAGGAGAAGACTCAAAAGAATCCAGGAAAAGTGTTTTAGCAATGAAGAACTATGTGATAGGTGGTAGACATGTTTCATGTAGCAGTGAGTAATGTACATATAGTGAAATGACAATGATAATTCCCTTCGTTTTGCCGCATTTATGTAGCTTTGGGTAAGGAAAAGATGCGCGAGGGAATATTGGTGAAACTGTATAAACGGAAGACTCAATCCTTTCGCTCAATATTGTACAGACCCGTTTATTTGTTGCATGCTGGTGCTTGAAATGTCTTGGAGCTGGTACAGGAGAAGTTATTTGAGCTGACATACTGAAGAAAGAAAAATTCTCATATAAACTTGACATATTCAAGCCAAAGCGTAATAGCGGTGCAAGTGTCCCAACAGTAATGCTAGGAATGTTCGACACTTTAGCCGAATGAATACGGAAGGCGGAAAAATCAGTATTCATAGCTTGAAGTGTCACATTATCGTTTCCGTTCACATTTGGCTGGAGCCCTGATTTAGGCGTGTATGCCACCACAACCACCAGCAAGCGACCTACACTACTACACTCCATACTTTCTCAGCTATACACCCCGAGGAGAGTCAGTTAGATTAACCTTAATAATAATAGCGTTCACGCCTATTAGATAGTAAAGAGCGTTGGAAGACATAATACTTTACACTATAAATAAGAAAGTGCTTAACTTCGTAATTATAATCAACCAGATCTCTAACTTGAACAAGCACATAAGAACTCACAAAACATAATGGTCACTTAACTCAAAGATATGTACTGCCATTGCAGCAGAACACGTTCGCAACTCAGAAAATCTCTAGAGCGCCAAACTGGCATTTTTACTGTATTCATATCATAAAATTGTACATAGCAAGTGATTCATATTCCGATAAATGCAGAATGCAAAACACTGAACGGTAAACACCACAGAGGATTATATAATACTACGATATGTACACACTACTCACAAAACACCTACATTTTGCATAACATATAGCAATAGCGATGTAGAAGGCGAATTTTTAAGGTAGTAATATTACGACTCGATTTAGTTTCTCTAAAGAACAGGGATTTTTTACTGATGCTCTATTAAACTTTGGTACGCTTTCCCTGCACTTTATGCTTAGAGTAGATTTAAGTAGGTGCTTCCGTGTATAAATGAAAAATAAAAGAGCCACGTCGTGTCCGTGTCTTATTGTAAAAGTCTTACATGTTATACGATCGGTTGTAGTATTCCCTACGGAAGACTTTTGCACAACTTGGGTTTCTTTCTCGGCACAAATCTTTTTCTGTGGAATAGAATAGCAAATGCAGCTCGAGATCAACTCAATATTGTTTGTGTCTTTATTACATTTATGTTGTAATATGAAATCTAGTATTCATTCTACCCTTACACTCTGCGTGCATATGATATACGATTTCTTCTGTTATATGTTGGTATATTACTAATATTTGTTTACACTGTAATTGTATTGTATATCTTTTAGATGTATAAAATATTAAGCTTTACTCTTAACTATGACTTGGAGGTAATGGTAATGGTACTAAGTAGATTCTGTCTGCTGGAGTTCAAAAAGGAAAGTATTTATAGGGAAATACGAGGAAGTATGAGAAATAAAGCATAACTATTATACTGTCTCCCGTAACCCACCCTCCGGACCCGGTCGCTGTCATTGTAATAGATGTAGTTCTTGAGATACAAGAATTTATTTTATCCTGAATGTTTACTTTGCATTCAAAGGCGTATCCTTTTCCGAGTCTTTTTGTCTTTCTAATTGCAGCAACTGTACAGAATTTAATTCCACGAGCACAGCATCAGTGTTACATTTTTTCTTTTTATTTCTGTATTTTTCTTGTTCTGTAATTCGATTTGTATTTATTCAAGATGTTCCCCCGAGTAAATTATACCTAGTACTATAGAACGTGCATTTTTTGTAGCGTAGAACAAAGTCAACATCATCAGAAATTGCGTTGTTTTCAGAAGGATTTTTAAGTTTACTTATTCTTTGTGATACTTTGTGATGATTTGGTAGTTGTTGTAAAATAAATTGAAGTCCTCAACGTTTTGGCTAGGAACGATAAGAATGAAGCCACTTAAACAAGAATACAAGTTGTTCAATTCAGCGAAAGACAAAATAAACAAAATACTTACAGAATGAAACTTCATTTATTATCGATGTCGGGCATTACATGATTTTACCTCGTTGTACGTCTTGCTCTGCATAGAATACGAATTTCGCCGTGGAAAGTGCTTTTTCAGTAAAGACAGAACGAGGAACTAGAACTAAGTACTTGTTACTCAATGGAAGCTTTGCCATTCAGAGTAATAAGCATGTTTTGAAGCATACTTACTTGGATCGGGATCGAACTCGACCCTAAAGAGAAAGTCATGCCATTTGTTTTCAATTAATGTCCCATGAATCTTCATGGAATCTCAATCTTGAGAATCGCATGCGATCTGGTATATTCCAAGTCGCAGTTCTAGCTTTAGAGGTACGCTTGAGGAATACTTGTACTTGTACTAATAGTCGTCTCCCTTTGCTCTGCCTGCCTATGTACATGCTAGACGCAAAACCAAGTCAGAAAGTTGTACTTAGTTGCAGAAAACTTATTTAACCAACGAATTCGTTGGTTGCGTTGCGTGAACTGACTGAGAGAAACTACTAAAATTCACTGAGACATTCGTTATTTCAACCGTTTGAGACTATAGTACTTTACTTTCTTTAGATGCGATGTCAAATGCAACATTAGACAAAAACTTTTCGGATTTTGTAAGCAAAATACGGAAAAACTTTGCGCCTGTAATATGTACTCACTCCCGTAGCTCCTTATTAGCGCATTGCACTGAAAAACAAGATTGTAACATGAATCTACAACATATTATAATGTTTATTATACCCCACTGTAAGCAAAAGGTCATTGAAATCTGCTCACGTACGCTTCTGATATGATTCTATGTCATTAAAAACTCTACCTACTCCATTCAATAACATTACAGAGCATTAAGGACAGAAAAAATGAAGTGAAATTACAGCGTATATAGATTCTACTTTCTTTGTGTACTTATTGCTCTTGTGTGTAATAAATCATGTAATGCAATCTAATGGTCTTATTAGTATTAACCATTACACATAATTTTACGGTTGACAGATCTCGTGCCACAGAATACAACCTGTAACTTTGAATCCGGTTGGTGTGGATGGTCCAACGTTAGTAAACATTTGATCAAATGGGAAATCACTAATCGCCCTTCTCAATCCGTGTATACTGGACCGAAAACAGACCATACTTTCCAGAATGGTTCCGGTAAAAAACATATTTATATAACCTTCTGATTCTGTTTGTGTTATGTGATCCTTTTTATTCTAAGTGCGTCTTATTTGATATGTTGTTAATACATAAGAGAAACACGATTTTCATCCGAGAAAATGATTACAGGGCACTATCTTGTCGTCAACATGAAAACGAAAGAATCAATGTTAACAAGAGCAGTTCTTCTCAGCCCCGTTTTTGCTCGACCTCCTGCTGTTCATTATAATACCAGTTCACTCTATTACAACAGCTGCCAGGTAATATTATTACAAGTTTATTCACTCATGGAAATAGAAAAACTTGCAGAATTTTGTCTGTTGTGTTTGTGTTACTGTGTATGCGACTCTAGTGGAAAAATTTCCTTTCACCGACAGAAGTCATCGTTGCATGCATTAATCTACTTATACATTATATTCTATTTTTCGTAACTCATTTTTCAGCTCCGGTTCTTCTATCACATGTTTGGGCAACATATCGGATCGTTGGATGTTGAGATCATTCCTGAGAATCCTTCAAAAAATATACGGTTTTGGCAAGTTAGCAACGACCAAGGAAACACATGGCATCGTGCCTCAAGTCCTCTGCCTAAAATCGATAGCAAGTGAGTTAAAAATTCATCAGCATTGTTCTTTATTTGATTAGTGATTTGATTATCCTTTGTTACCTGTTTACTACGGCTTAGCATCTGTGTGATGTACATACAAATTCCATTGCCAACTTTTCAAGCCTTTGATCGTAAGGACGAACTCATACAAATGCATAATGAACAAAGCAGTTCTATTCTTTGTAGTAAGTAGTTTGTTGTATTGAAATTTTAAGCGAAATCAATTCTTTCCTATAGTATCCACACAGAAGCTGTAAAAGTATCTTAAAAAACTGCTAAAACATTCCACCCACAAACGATCTTCCATGGTAGTCCTAATAGTAAATTTTCTATACTTCAATCCAAAGTTCTAAATAGAACTTACAATTCCAATTCCGGGGCGGACAAACAAATTAACTTGTGTCTAGTACCTTTGTAATTAATATTAGTACAGTAAAGTTGGATTTTATTTAATTGGTTCATAAGCACATACCTACATGATATATGCATACGTAGATATATATTGAAGTTTTACCATTGAGAAGTATATTGAAGTCTTACTATTGAGAAGTATACTGAAGAAGAACTTGCAGCGAGCTATCACAGCACAGCTATCTGCCTATTTACTGTTTACCATCTTCAGTTTCTTATCCTTTGAAATATTTCCGTGTGAGTGATCCGTAAAGAGAGATCATGAGATTACTTCTTTGTATAGTAGCATTATTGCATGTGACTGTATACAGATCAGATCGTTTGACAAACAACAATTTTAAAGTCCATAAAGTAGTATATTATGTATCTTAGCTATAACATTAACAGAACCTCATTCTTATTCATAGTGATTGATTAACTTGAATATTATATGGACAGCCCATAATACTTTGAGTCGCTCATATTTTCGATGAGACTGCATTTCGCATTTCATACTGCATAAAGTATCACGAAAGAAAACACTATTAAAACCCTTCTGTTCTTTAGGCAGGTTCCATGCAATACAAAGATCTGTATGGTACTTCATCTATTCTTAGATACTCTCAACTACTGTGTCCGGTGATACCTATCTTTTAAAAAATTATCAATATAACACAGCCATTGAATTATACCGTGTATTTAATTCTGCTTCAAACGCACCACAGTATTTCTATTGTTTTATTGTGTGTACAATGTTATTGATTACCTAAAAAGTACACTACTTTCTACATTTATTACTACATCAAACATGCATTTATTGAGCTACGTTCGCAGTCGCTCTCGTAGTAGCAGTATGAAACGTGGAGCTCATTGTATGTGGCTCGCTGTGGTAAAATAAACAAAGGAACAATGCCTTTGCTTTACTTGCCTTTGAATGTTGCTCGACGCAAAGGACTCCTTTCTGTGTACAAAGTATTCATCTAAATTGATATCAAGTGATAAAGTGGGTGCATTATGTGACTTTGAATGTAACAAGTCTCTTGTCCTTTCTGGGTAGCTATCGCCTTCAGATTACTGCCAGTCGAGCCGTTCGTGGTGCTGTAGGAGATATTGCTATTGATGACATTTCACTCAGCCGGGAGTGCAGCGGCGGTGGTAAACAACATCTCCTTTCTGCTAATTTATTATCGTTCTTTTAATGTTAATTTTCTGTCATGTCACGAAACATTGAAATATCAAGCTATGAACGAAACAACCTCTTGATGCTTTGCCTTCCAGACAAATAATACTGTAATATCAGCAATAACACAATAGCTATACGTGTATTATGTAGAAACCAAATTTAAGCCTACTCTAAATATTAACACTAACAACTAAGCACATATAAACTATACAGAGCTGGTTTTTGCTACGAATATCCGCAGGCCAGTCACAATAGAAACCATTGTAATGTTCATTTAGTTAAGAATACCAATGGGTTTACAATGGTTTTCTGTGGGTTCAATTTATATAATGTTAACATAATTCATCCTGTACTTATGTACCCTTCAATACACCTGAATGAATTTTATTGTGTTGACAGCATATAGAAAGCAAGTAGCATTTAATGATTTTGAATTACTGCGTAGTAGTGAAAGCTGGCTCTCATGCAACATTCAAATAACTTACAAAATCATGCCTGCCAACTTAGGTATATATGTATTAATCCTGAAATCATCATAACATGAATGACTAGTAATTGGATCATTACCATTAAGAAGGCATACATATTTAATACATACATCCTTCTTGGAAATGCTTATTTTCTATACCTAAGGAGTCCTTAAAATCACAATGTTCGCAAATTGATGTCTTTTGTGGTAGTAGTTACTAGTTAGTAGACAGATGTCTGGATGTTTTCAATAAAGTGCTTATCAAATTGTTTTCTTCTTAGGAATTCCTCCAAGCGAGTTAGGAAGATACATCTGGAAAATCGACCCACCTACAGGTGAGACAAGTTTTCGACACTTTATTAAATTTATCAACGATGTCATTTATTCTTAACATCTTTAAAAGTTAGACACAGACATTCGGTGATTTGTGTGAATGCAATAATTAATTGAACATTATCTGTCATTAACAGTGACTACGATAAAGTATACGGGTGTTTGTGTGGCACAATAAAAATTGTTTTATATAGGGCTGAAAATTGAAGTATTAAAAATAGAGATGTGCCAAGAATAGAATATGCGTCATATCCAGAACTAATGTCATGCAACCGCACTAAACAAGCAAAATAGAATATTAGTAAAATGGAATGATTGTTTATTTATTCCATTTGTTGTTTTCAGTGACACCGCCCCCGGAGAATACTACAAGTAAGTTTGACTTTCACAATACTACCAACTTTCTCCATCTGTAAAGTACAGCTTTCGTCAGTATATATGTAGTTGCAATAGTAAAAGATTAATACTCACTATTTATTTTGAGTGATTATTGTAGCAATATGTATTTTGCAACTGTGAAATTAAACTTTTGGCTTTTTAAAAATGTAGTCCATGCTACTGCGCAACTTTTCTTACTTTTTTCCCTATCTTTGAACACAGTATCATCAGTTTGTGCGATATCCGTAACACACCTCCCTGAGGAGTTTCCAAACTCATTTCAACGTTTGGCTCTTCGGTGTAAAAGTTATGTTAAGCTATTTTGGAAAACCGAATGATGTATAAAAATTTATGGAAGATGTATCGGGTGAATCGGCAGGTATTTCTTGTTTTTTAATAATGTTTATGTCAAAGTCTCATCTTTACATCATCAGAGTAAGACGCAGTTTTTCGACTGGTATCTGATGTCTTCGCTTCACAATTGTACTACAAGTTGTACACAATTGTACAACTTGTATTGATACAAGTTTACAAATTGGTTTCAAAACCCAGACAGTCTGAGTATCATAATTTTAAGTATTTTCACTTTTGGAGGCACTCTGATAGCTGGAATCATTCCTTTTCCACACAAATTCCTGCGAACATGAATTTCTTCGCATAACTTTTGCTCTTTTCAAATACCATGTTTCTTGGTTGCATCCAGAGACTCAGCACATTATAGGGCTTCATAGAGTTGGTATTTCGTTTCAAGATGTGACTTTCTTTACTTGCACTGATTGTACCGTTTCAAAATAAACCCTGATATTAATAAGTTCGCCCAAAATCAATCTTTAGTAGCTGTATCTGTATCTAAATTTCTTTTGTTTGCTTAACATTTAAGTAAACTTAATTAATAGTTGACTTGTTTACTTACATGGATAAGTAGATATGTACTATAGAATATTGGTTATTTTGCCTAGTCTAAAATTATGGTTTGTACACGTATAAACGTTACAAATATTTTGACAACTTTTTTTAAATTGATGCAATTCATTCTAGTATAGATTTATTGTACAAATGTGGATTTCAATTTGATTTCGCTCTTTTAGGATACAAATTCACGACATGCAGCAACAATGGGAGTGAGGGTCCTACAGAAGAACAATGCTTAGCTACGTATAAAGAAACTACATTAAACGCAAGTTTGAGTCTGGATCAAGCTATAAAAGGGGTTCAAGTTTGGACTGTTCCACAGACGAACCACTACACGTAAGTCATATTTATTGAGATTACATATTAGCACTACTTTCCAGCAGACTCCAGACTTACGATTAGTAGTAAAATAGGCAACAACTGCTTTGGAAATGAAATCCCAAGACAGAGAACGCCTACATGTGTAAATTTGCAGGATCATGTGAAGCACAGTAAAAGGTGTTAATGGAACCGTCTTTTGACTTTGACATCATAATAATCGTGTTAGTTTTCAAATAACAAATATGTGCCTGTCAGAACATGCTCTGGTTATTATTGACATTCTGTCATACGAAATAACATAAGCCCACACGCTTGCTTTCTGGATGTCATTTCATTTCTTAGAATCCTCGCAAATGTGCCATAAGAACAGAAAGATCAAAGAAATAATTATATATAGCTACCAGGTGCTTAGGTTCCTATTACAATTCACAAAACTTGTCAGCTTTGTTAAGTTTTGTCCCGGCTTGTGAAAAGTTCACAAGAAGCTATTCACAGGAATTTTGTGCTTTCCATTATTATTAAAGAAAGTGATACACGACAAGATACCTTCATAAAATATAATATCTGCTGTTCCTAGAATCAGTTACTAATTCTCCAACTACATCCTGTCGTTATTCTACCTACTTTCTGGAATAGTTGATTGATACATATGAAACAAACATAAAAAATTATTTCCTGGAAAAATTCATTCATGGGTTTAACAAACGGAGATGATTTGCCGATATCCATCTATCTATTTATCAACACTACATCAACCCAGTGTGTGGTTGATAAGTATGATTCGTTATGAATAGAACTTATAGAACTCATGACATTTCTTTAGTTAACATGAAAACAAAATGATTGTCGAATTAGAATTCGCTCACGCGATCAAATGCCTGAGTGGATGAAGAACATTTTAATATCCCGAAATCAGACGATATTGTTTGACTTCTTAGAAATGTCTACAGATATGAACAGTGTACTTGTCAGTTGTTTGTATGATTTCATTCATTGGATATACATCTTTTCTTCTTAAATGTAGACACACTTAAATAATTGAAAATTGATACCGTACTTAGCAATCCACCATCTTTCATCTTATAGCAATGCAATCCTGTGAGACGGAACCATTAAGAACTATAGACGGAATTTTGATCCAGAAAATGTATTAATTTGCAACTTTTAGTTTGTTCACTTTTCTTGCCATGCATAAGATAAGGTTACCTGAAAATCCGTGTTCCGTGCCTATAAACGCATACATGAACTAGGTAGGTTATAAGGTAGTAGCTATATTCGCATGACAGCAATTAGTTAGTCACAATTTATGACCGCTTTACTAATTTGGTGTTGTATTGTAACTTTTTGTAGAACTGCGTGTATACACTGTTGTGTGTGACAAAAACGAAAGTGAACAGTGAATCAGAGCAGGGTTCGGGTTTGGTGTACTGTGCAGATAGAAGTTGAGCCCGTTCGGCTAGACGTTTTATGTTGTCCTTTCCGATATAACGCAACATTTGCTGTTTACCCATCTAGCATCTAAGTGTATTTTATTTTCCCTTTGAATTCGTGAATGTTTGTTCAAATAGACATCAAAAATCAAGTCTAGTGTAGCGTGTACATAGCTAATTCTGGAAAGTTTCATTTCACATACCACCTAGCTAGCTGTACTTGTACAGCTCTGTACGAACAGAATTCTGTCGACCGCTTACACTTGAGTTTATTCGAGTGACAGACAAATTGTATTATATAACAGTTGAATCCCTTACACTTCAACGTAGTAGTGTGACATAAAATCCACCGAACTTTGGATAGGTACTTCTATATAGGTACCTGAACTGAAATAAAGTTCCCGAATGAAATAACCCATAGAGACATGAATGATATAACTTGTTTTGTTGTATTTATGTGAAGTGAGTCTCTGGCTGTAGTATTTAGTCCGTACACAGAGTGACAGAGTGCTCCATGAAGCACTAATAAACGAGTACTAACTAACCGTAAGTACACACACTACAGCCTTTATCCATTTTGCAATGCTCCCATTGAATGAACCACTAGAGAAAACAGTATAATACATTTGCTCTTTGTTGCCTTTGATGTCTGTTTGATGAAGCGTTGTGTACAATAAAGCACTGATTGATGCCATGAGACTTGCGTACACTGCGTTCATTTGCAGTGTCTTGCGACGTGTGATAGTGGTGAAATAAAATCTATTCCTTTCCTTTCTGTCTTTGTTTAAAAATTTTGAGATTTTCCCTTACTTTCACTTGTACTTTGTACTTTGTGTGCATATACTAAAATATCACAACATCAGTATTTGAAGTGTTAATTTGAAGCTAATCAATTTTGTATTACATATATGAGACACAAAAGAGCATCATATTGAATACTTTTAAAATCTAAAAGATAGGGACAAGTATCTGATTGAATTGAGGAATTTAATGATTATCTAACTTCATTGGAATTGGAAATATTCGGGCATTTGGAAAAATGGACCGTTCTATTAAATTCTATACAAATATGTATCTCGTAGTCTTTTATGTCTGTATTCGTTGTGGACTATTCTTTGCAGTTTTTTAAATTCCAACGAAGAAAATAAATTATTATTTAAGTCCTCATTTATTTGTATCACAATAAGTACCATGTAATTAGGCGCTGCATATTGTAATTGTAAGTACAAAGACCGACTATATACCTAGATCCCTCAATAGGATCATCGAACCTAAAAAAATTCGGGCATAAACGGAAAGTTCATACCCCGTATGTTCTGCTTGTTAGTACTAGAACTGATGTATTAGAAAGACTTAAACTGAAGTTTAAAATGTTTTATAATATAATGTTACGTATTAAGACCTTCTTCCATAAAGCTCTTTAATGATTGCACGTAAGCATACAAAAAAATCTCAAATTGTATGAATGAAATGAAACTCATTATTTTGAGAGCTATGTACTTTAGGTATATACAAATTGTAAGAAATTGAAAGCTTTCAAATGATGAAGCTTTCTAAGAAGTTGCTGAGGATAATAAGCTTTGTATAATAATGAGCTTTATATTGTATAAAACTCATTTGTACAATATAAAGCTTTTCTTCTGCATTAATAATAGCTGATTTTATTTTCACTTGAAATAACGATTTCATGAGATACACGATACACCTGATAACACACATTCAATCAGCAACTTCTATGAGAAATGGCATGTAAACATGGGACATGCAGAGCTAGCAACGGAATATAAGCTACGCGATTATTAAAATGCCAACCTTCTGTCACAGACCCTTTGCTGCTCGGGTTCAGTGAAAGATGAAAATTGTTTGCAATGGGAACTCCTTACATCGCAACCATTTCTTTCAAAGCATTTTATTTTTCGTCAGCATCTGAAATGGTATAATTCAAGTGCGACTGTATTTTGTAGTTTACTCTGAACCAATTTTATTATTTGCGTAGGCATAGTCTGTATGCTTAAAGCCTTTGTAAACTGAATATACAGAGAGTACAAGAGGGCATTGTGTATTTTATACGTACTTGGCTACGTGTACTCAGAGTCAATTGTCGGAGTACTCCTGTTGTGTATTCATACAGTGTATTCCTCTTCATGAGCGTCTGTGAGTGTTTTCGACTGTATGTATTTGTATCTCAAACATGCATAATATGCGAATTGGAACGCAAGCCGATATGCAATAGATAGGAACACAATAGACGAAGATTTTATTCAAGTATATTTTTACTTTTCAGTCGTTGTGCCATTGCCATTGCATTTGTACGCCACATGAGCTCTGCTTTCTCCATGCTTCTGTGTAGTAGTCTTACAAAAAAGAAGATCAATATAACATTCTTATTATTCCAATCTAACTCTATCCTTTCGAAGTCAGGTCAAGTAGACTTATAGAGGAGGAGCAGGAGCAGACTATTCCTCTTGCTATGCTCCTGCTGCTGCAAGTGCTACTACTGTGGTTTACTTTGCTATTTGATCCGGTGTTAGAAAGTAGATATGTGTGAATGCCTATGGACAAATGCTTTTTTGCAGAATATTATAGCGAGTAGGTATTGGCAGTTTCTCTCCTACTTTCTATTCTTTGCATTTGGTTTCTTCCGTGAAAATTGGAATCGAGGCCAACACAGTCGACAAAAGAATCCAAATGAAAAGAGCTTGACTTGAGCTTGGTGCGTATTTTCTTCTTATGTATTCATTAGTCATTATAAAGACATCCAAATGATATAAAAATGTTGTCTGATGTCTGTGCAGAGAACATCAACTCTCAAGTCGAAGTATTTGTCCATGGAGGAAGAGGAATTATATGACTATAATAATATAGATGTTTAATGCTAGTAAACAGATATGGACAGTAAAGTAAGTCGCCCGAATTCCAATGTTGCCAGGCTGGCCGATGAGCATTTTTGACTTCAGGGCCGTGCTGCTGATGAAATCGTTTAGTTTGCGACCCGGGTAGTTTGTTCTTTCTTTGATGTCTTCATGACAGAAGTGAAAGCATGCAAGTCATATACATTTTCTGTTTCCTTTCCGTATTGACACTATACTTTTGGAGTTATCTTGAAACTTGGATGTGTATGCATAGCCCGAAGAAGACTAAAAAGTAAATATTGTCATTTCTACACAGCACAAAAGCTACGAAACTATTCCTTAGTTAATATATTGTAGTGAATTCTTGTAATATTAAAATAAACTGACAGTATGCATGGCTTGTACATGTTATGCATCTTTATAATATTCAAGTCATGCAAAACCTTAGTAAATTATTTTATTTGTATACGAGAGGGAATAAGAACTTATCGGTTTACACAGCGATTCTGTATCTTCGTTATGAATCCGTTTCTACGTATGTGACGAAAGGGAGTAATCATATCCATCCATATGCCTTTTGTCGACAAATTCGGATGAAGGTGTTGAATTTTGAAGTGTTCTGGAGTGAAGTGCAAAAGGGAATTGAGATACATTTCAAAGCAGATAAGGAATGTACTTTTCTACTTTGTAGCACAACATAGCATAACAATGAATCTATACAGTATTTCACACTCTATGAACATCGGAAATTTGTTTTACCTATATAGAGAGATGGTTTAACATGTTATACTACTTGTGTCGCTCGTAACAATAACATATGATGGCTGTGTCGGAGTAATAGGAAGTATACCATTCATATTCCGAGTGGATAACTTTTTAGTACTCGAACAATCTTCAAACTGTTTAAGGGCGACTGAATGTTTAGAAACGAAATCGAATATCTGTTGTACAATTGAGCTGTAACAAGTAATAAAATGCTTTCTTTTCTGCGAATACCGACAGCATTTCTATCATCATGCTAAGAGATTGATCAAACAAGACAACTTTTCAATTAGTGAAATACAGAAACGAAATGCCACGAGGAACATCCAAAATCATGAAAACCGAATTCATGATTGCCACTTCTATCCTTCAAAAAGTTCAAACACTCATGACTTCTAAAGACCTCTAAAATCAATTTCATTACTAGGTGGATATTTCCCAGTAAAGTTATGATGTGTTCTTGTAAGTCATGCAGTTTGCAGTACATAGTATTTTATTGCTCCTTGTACAAGAAGGCTGAATTACAAAGTGGAATTCATTGTCTGCTGAAAATAATCTATAGGTAAGCGCAGACATTAATTAAGTTAGCTTGCATCAGAGAGGTTTCAACAGAAGTTTAAAAAACTTCTTTTCACTTCTTCCTAACTTGTGACAGGTGAAGTTACAACTGACAAGGTTGAATTGAGTTGATTGTCTCCCAAGTACATAAGAAAAGAGCAAAGGTATTCAGCGGATGCTAATATGGTTTCCTCCTGTGAAGTTACATTTTTTGCTTTGTTTGTAGGTTGATCGCTAAAGGGGCACGAGGAGGAAATGGAGCTATATTGAACCAAATGACTTCACATGGCTCAGCAGTGAAAGTAACGGTGCTGTTGAAGCAAGGAGAGAAGTTGTACATACTTGTTGGACAAGAAGGAGCATCTATATGTGAACAGGTATGATGAGCAGATAATATTATGGCAATTATATACTTTCGTTTGTTTACATATTTACTGCTTGCAATTAAGAAAACAGAAATCGCAATTGCAACTCGTGATGAAGTTGCATTGTATTAACGGATTACGCTCATTAATAAATTACCCTCGTGTTATTACAGTGAAGTGAAAGATTTCTGACAATTTTCTCCAGACTTCAAATACATTTTCTATTTATGTCATTTATTTTGAAAATCCTTTGATCCTGAAACATTATCCATATTCATTTGCAGAATGGGAAGCTACCAGACGGAATTAGAAGAACGTGTTTTCGTCGAGAATCTCTTGCAGCTAATTTTGCAGCCGCTCTCAAAGGGAGGTCGGCTAGAACTCCCAGTAAAAGCATTATAAGCGAATTAAGCAAAATAAATAAATTAGGAGGTGGCGGCGGTGGCGGAGGGGGTGCCACGTTTGTGTACAAGGTACAATATTATGCAAAAACTTTGGTAAATGCTGCACTTACTTACGATTAGTCTTGCTTTAAGTTTGTTAAATGCCCCTAAAGAATGGTACACTCTGTTTGTGCATGCAGTAACTGGGAATGATTACTAACCATGCATGGGTACTTACCTATGCAATTAGGGCTGGGTGTATTTAGGTAAGAGTTGAATGAGGAATCTCAATTGGAATTTTTATTTTATAGAAAGTTGGTAACAAAGCAATTCCGTTATTGGTGGCAGCGGGAGGTGGTGGTCTGGCTTACAATGCGTCATCTTCTATTTTGCCGTATGGAAAAGGAACGAACGTGTCATCACAACCACTTTGCGGATCAACTCACCAGAATGGAGCAGGTTGGTTAGCTTTTTGATTCTTGTTGACTGCCTTTATCTCTATTACTGCCACACTTAACTTTGTCTACTAATAATTTAAGTTTTCAAAATGCATAGGTATTACTCCAGAACTATAATGATTTAAGTAGGGACCTTCAGACATTAGGCTTTTACTAGGAATGTCATACAGTCATACTTATAGCAGAGGTGATAAGATTAACGAATAAAGCTTTGTATGTACTTTCCTAGTAGAGTCATTTTGATCGCCTACTTACTGAGTACTTATAATAATTTAAGTATCTCATCTTGCCCTTTCACTTCTCAATCAATTCAGACTGTCGGATATTCGGATTCTTAAAATATAATTGCAGCGCACATAGTTTTCTTCATATCTCATTTGATTAAAGACGTAATAAACATTTTCCAGCTAATTAATTGTTATAGCATTAAACGAATGTTAAGGTACAGTAGTATATATCTGTATTGTATAAGATAGTAGGTATGCTTTAATTAGTTAATGTCGCAATTAGATAATTATGTTGAGTTTCAGTGATAATTTTGTATTGATCGTAAGGATGTTATTAGTTGTGTAAATATCGTGCTCTACTCAAAATCAGGAAGTATGTTTGTATACCTATGAACTTTTATACAAATGTACTAACGTGATAAGTAAATAGCATTTAGTAATCAAATACGAATTCAGATAAAAATCTCTGTTAACTTAATTGCAACTGTGGAAGTGTGCAGTTAACAATGTAATAATTGTGTTAATAGGAGGAGGAGGAGGATGGGACGGACAGACAGTACAACTCCAAGTTAACGTGGATGGATTAAATGGAGTAGATAGATATCGGGATGCGACTGATCGATTAAATAACAATGCAACAAAGTGGATATCTGCTGGAATGTCTGTTCTAGCTGGAGGTGGTATTGGAGGACAGCCGTGTGTAAGTTCATTGAAATGGGGTAGCTATGGCGGTTTTGGTGGCGGTGGCGGAGGCTGTGAAGCTGGAGGTGGCGGTGGTGGTTATCAAGGTTAGCTTGTCCAATGCATTGAAATAAAATTCAAAGCTGTACACATTTTCATTGATGATTGGGTGAAAGTTCTGCTTTATGTTATGCTGTGCAAATGCTTAACATTATTTGAAAGCTTTTAATACTTCTGGTTAAAAACAAATAAATGTATACATGATTTTTCATTCTTTGTGCCCACTGCCCACGCTAGATTTATCAAAAGATCAAAAGAAACCGAAAATTTTAGCCAAATCACTTTTCATGTCTTTTCAGGATTTATTATCTTCATGTATTTTGCACGTGCATTAGTAAATTAGTACTTTTACGTGTGTGCTGGTAACGAATAAGGATCCTTTTACTTTCTCTTAGGTAGTTCACTAATTAACTGTGGCTTTATATTAGCCAAGCATTTTTCTACAACCATCAAAAAAGTAAAATTTTCAAGCAGGTCTCAAAGAGCTTGATATTACAGTTTTGTTTGAACGTATAGAGCGATGTACCAATCGCAACCCATACAATTGCATCAAAGGTGGCCGAGGTCTGATTGAGATTTTCAGTGGGTATCATGGACTAATGTAAAATATTTGATGTTTTAGGTGGGAGTGCACATGTGAGTGTATCGTCAAACGGTGAAGGAGGAATATCATACATTATCAAAGGTAATTAACATGTATACACACATAAAATACTAATTACTAATGTTGAACTTTCTATTTCTAGGAAAGCAACGTCATTAATTTACTTTTAGAGGAATCGTACGATTCAATTGAAAAATGAAGTTACTCCGATTGCATTATAATGCTAGTTCTTTTTTAGATAGTTCCTAACTAAAATTTTTTTTAAATTGAAGTTCATATAAATAAAAGGCTACTACTATAGATATTCATTCATCACGAGCATCAAAATATTGCATCTACTGTAATAATTACATAATTCGTAAAAGCAAAAACGAATTATTCTTTTTTCAGCGGAATCTTGTTTTTTCGGATTCTTGTTTTCAGCGTTTTTGTAGGTTTTACAGTTATAAATTGTGTATGCTTTCACCATTTTCTTACCAGATAGTCTTTAAAATGATGCCCTTAGAACTCTTTGCAATTGTTAGTAACATGGGATATTAGAGTTTTTTAACCACCCAAATTACAATAGATAGATATTTATGTACCTAATTAATAAAGGCTGTTGTTCTCAGCAATTAAGAAAACTAATAAAGGAAAAGTGTTTCAGATAAGTAGTCCAACTTTTATAAAATGCATAGGTTGTACTGTAGTAACTGCCTGATGTTTACTTACTGACTTATCCCTAGCAGACCAGGTAGAACTTCCCTTGTAGAACTGCATCGGACAAGATTCCTTCAAATGTTTATAAGAGTTACTATTGTTATTTTCCGTGCGGTTTGGTCGAACATGTTTAAAATTAATCAAGTCTGTATAGGAGGGGAAGCAAAAGGGCAAGTCTGTAATGTTGCAATAGAAGTAACCAAGTACCTATGTAAGTAACTTACAGGATGGAATTTGTTGTAAAAGATATTTATGTATTGAACATTTAGGTGGTAACTCTAATACTATGAGATGTGAGTTGAGTGTATGGTTGTTTGGCAAAGCTGTTATAGTTCAATTATTTACTTGTTTCAAGGTGGACTTCATCCTCTGGTTGAGCCAGGAGTTCATAATGGTCCTGGAGAATTAGTTGTAATTTCTGCTTTTACCGGTTGCACCCGTGGCTGTGAGTATAAGTGTGTTCTTCTTGATGACTACCACACTCGTTTTGCTTGTGTTTGTCCAGAAAATTGGATTCTTACGGAAGACGGAACATCTTGTCTGGGTAATGCGATTTTCCAGTTTTATGCTTTTCTGTGTGAATGTGTTTTATTTGATCATTACAGACAATGTGTTTTTCTTGCTAAGCTCTATAGCGTTTTGGTAAATGAGCTCTCCGGACTACGACTGCTTACTGTATATCGGATAAGCTATAAGCTGTCCTACCACAACTACAATATATTATAACACCGGTACGCTACAATGAAAGCTTTGTAATGCGTGAAAAGCAGGAAGCACATCTACTACATCACAATAAAATGAAAGTAGTTTACGTATGATTTTTACCAAAGCAGCAATGGTAAACAGAAATTGCCAGAACATTTCGCAAGTGTACTTTATGTTCACGTGGCATGTGTATGCTTTTCAATTTATAGGGTATTTAATTTTGCTATTGAGCCTTAATCGTTTTCTCAGATACTTTAGCAATAAGGATTAAAGTTATTGATTTTATTTCCGAATACGGTCATATGCATACGTATAGGTACATCTGAAATGCATATAAAATACAATAAGATCACTTCGTCACTTGTATGGGAGTGCAACCCGTGTCTGTCCGTCTGTTCGCACGATAATTCAAGAATGGTTTGAGATGATGACTTTAAATGACATTATATTTTTAAATACTTGTACTACTCATAGTATGTAATTATGTTGCTGCTAAGACGGTTTCACAGTTTACGTGTCGATGTCACAGTTAAATGTTACCGTGTCGTAGTTCACATCAGTGTCACTGTTCGCCTCCTTAGTTGTTTACTGCGGTTTTGAACCGGTTTATTTGTATAAAATACGTACATCAGGTAATAATTGTTTATGCAAACGACAATTCTCTATATAGAAGTTCAGTTCAGACTGCAGTAATTCCATGTTTAAACAGTTATCTTTATCTGTGAGTTTAACGAGTTGTATTGTATCTATGAAAAAGAAATGTACACCTATTTTGTCGACTTGATTGCTTTTTCTTGGAGAAAATGATTTATCGAATCAAACTTATGGTGCTTGAAATCTTTAATTTGTAAAGTCACTCTCATTGCATTTGTATTTTCATTTAATATGAAGATTAGTTTACTGTGTTGCCTGAACAGTTTTACCACGTATGGCATTCTAATGACCAATTGATCGAATCCAAAATGCGTAATTTCGTAATAATCGATTTTTTGAGCATGTTTGCAACATTTGGACATTAATAAAATTGAGAGAGAGAGTGGAAAAGAGAGCAGTCGTGTATGACTTGTGTGAGTAGTACACGTACAATTTTTGACTTTGAGAAATCAAAAAAGCATGTAGGTAGATATTAAAAGAGCTTGCGATTTAAAGAAAATTTACGACTGCAAGAAAAGATTAAAAGTTTACGTTATTCCTACCTAGCAGGAAGTCTAGTTAGTCTAGCAAGTTTTTTTATTTCGCTCCTCTTAGACGGCTCAAATTCTTCCCAGAATCCTTGTGCACGTCTACTGGAATATGTTCCTAGGAATGGGAATCCTATTTTCACGATTGTATGTGTATATCTCTTCTATATGTTGTATCACAGGAATGTTCGATCGTTATGTAACCCGGATGCCAGTAAGACTGTCTAGTGTACGCTTCCTAACTCAGGAAAGCAGGATGCACACGATAAACTCCTAGGACGCTCGTTGTAGCACAGGTTGTATGACAGATATCAAGACAGTTACCCTACACCATACATGATTCGAATACAATACACGTACAACTCGTATCTTACTGCTTTTAGGGGGAGGGGATAATGCTATTCGTTTCGTTCGTCAACCAAAAGAGTCTGAGAGGTTGTATAAAAGTAAATTGCTATCCCTGTTAGAAATTTTAATAGCATCACTTTCTAAAGTATAATTCTCTGAACTCTCTAGGATAATAGTTCCGCAAATGAAACTGGAATGATGAAAAATATTTCAGCTGTAGTAGCTTAGACTTAGAAGTAGAATACTTATTACGGTTTTATTGCATATTAGAGCTTTCAAAATGTCATGTCATGTCTCATCATCATGACTGAGAAATGTTGTTAATTACAATCGGTCCTTCATTAAATCTTCCTGTACATATTACGAACTTTGTGAATACGAATTCATAAGCATTTGAAAGTCGGAATCTGGAAGTTATGCATTGCTTGTACCTTTTCTTACTTACAAATCGATATAGCTCTTCTCCACCAACGGGGACAGAGTTGTTTAGACTACATATCATTATTATATTATACTTATACCGTCGTAACGTAATCATGCAACCATGATAATGAACTATTTCGCACATACCACTTTGCCGGTGCTCATTTCAATAATTATTCGTTCTGTATTCGTACATAAAGAGCAATAGGGATCATGTATATGAATATAGCTGAAAGTGTTACATGGATGATGTTAGTTTATACTAAACTGTGAAAATGAGCTCATTGGTGTTATATAATAATTGTGGCACCTATATATATGTTAGGAATAATAATCGTATCATATTTTCCACGAACATAATTTCCTTTCAAATTCTGATTCAATTCTCGGAGAATTCATTTCATTCATTTAATTTGAATGGTTGAATGCTGCTGTATCTGTCCGCATCCGCAATGATGTAATACTATGCTGATTTTCTCATCCGTGTTTCTAATAAGATTATTCTGTATGTTGATATTTAGAAAGGGACAGCTCCGTGCCTGCTGTGTACTTAATCATTATGATCACCGTTGGCGTTCTCGTCTTTCTCGTCGTTGGGATTCTGTGCTTCTGCCTGTGTAAGTCACATCACAAGTCAAATCCAAGGACTCGATAAACTTTTTGAATAACTCATGCACGATATACTCTAGTAAGACTAAAGGACCACGACCACCAATACAACTTCCCATACATACTAAATATTAAGTACAGAAACCACAAGATATGCTGGTTTATGTACTAATAAATTTAATGAAACATTGGAACTGACTTAACAGAGTGAACATATATTACACAGATTATATATGTAGTAATAGCCTCTATGTCCTGTATAACTTCTTCTTTTGTATACGCAGTCATTTCAAAGTTTAGATTTCCAGAATCAGTGCAAAGAAAGAGCTATACTATTTCTAGTTATAAATATTAAAGCTGCAGTTTTGACTTTGAATGGCAGAATAAAATTAAGACAATTAATTTCGCATCTTATTTTAATAGATTTAACTGAATGTGATTTAAGTTGTTTGCGTCTTCGAGGAATTCATTATTATGTAATGCCATGCTAAGGAAGAAGTTTGTAAAACAGAGACTTGCTACGATACAAAGCAAAGAGTTGAGAACCATTGCAACCTGTACGTGTCGTGTGGCTTTCAATAATCCACTTATCCTTAATACAACACACAGAAGTAGTGCATAAACAGCACAGAGAGAATAATGCCATCATATATCCCTACAGCTACGCACATATCTAATATGTATTATTATTACTGTGATTGTCTAACCATGGACTCTATAAGGATAGTAGGGTTTGGAGTTTAGTCTGACCACAATTTGGGGACAGAATAGAATTACCGTCATCAAGTCACCAGCAGCTGACTCAAACTATTTCAGCCACTGAAATAAATTAGAAACGACTAAAAACACAGTACAATGCAAGGGAATTTTAATTCATCTGTCGTTGACAACAGTTTGCAATTACTTTTCTTTGCTTCGCTCTAGTAAAGTTGTAGTTGGGAACTACATTATCAATAAGTCCCATCTTTCATGCTAGACTCACGCAGTGTGGAGTTAATCAATGGAAATTCTTTAGCTGGTTTGCTCCACCCAACCTTATTAATAATGTAATCTAATGACAATTATTTTTTCTAAGATACTTTTTCGATGAAACTATATATGTATACCTGAAGATAATTTAATTAGCCTTCTCTTTTCTGTAAATGGAAAAATACAAAAATAGAGAACATCATGCTGTATAGTCACATGTTTTATAGATAGTAAATATTTTTGGCATTGTAGAGAATTGATATGTTCCTGAAGTTCAAATCAGGAATTCATTTAGGTATGACGCATGCAATGGAGAAAGTATTTAATACATTCCATTGTGTTATAAGAAGGCAATAAAGTAGCATCTAGTGAGGTCTAGATCAGATCAGACGCATTACATTACGTATTAAGAAATGTCTTACGAAACGAACTAAGCAATAATCAGGCATAAGAAAATATTAGTGAGAATGCACTTTGCTTTCACTTTACATTAACCTTTCTATTCTCATTACTTTCAGATAACAGATACCAGCGACAGAAAGTAGCTCTTCTTCGTCGTAAGGTGCTTGGTGGACCGGAATTGCAATTAAGTCGACTTCGAGCTCAGGCAGGTCCGGGAGGAGTACTCACTGAATATAATCCTAACTACGAATTTGGAGGAGAAACCTACACATTGACAGATCTAAAGGAAATTCCAAGAGAAAATCTAAGACTGGTCAAGTAAGAACTTTTCCATCTCCTGTCTTTATTTATTCCTCAATTACGTATAACTTTTCCTTTTGATTCATCACTTTACTGTGTAATCTGTCCTATATGAGTTAAACCTGTGTGACTCCGCTTTACTACGTCATAACTCATAAGTCACTTATTGGATTAACAAAGCTCTGGTGAAAACTTGTACACAGAGGAAGTGAACTTTCACTCAAACTTTTAGAGTATGCACGGCCAAGCCTAAACTGTATCTCTTGAACATTCACTCACTCAGAAACCATTTGTCTACCTATCTGTATAACAGCTATTTAAAAATGCAACATTACATTATCAGTGTGTTCATCATAAATAGCGGAAGCTGCTTCATAAGAATGGTGTCTACGTCTGTCTGTCCATCCGTCTGTGACCGCTATAACTAATAACGAATGGATTACTTAGTACAATCCGTTCAAACTTCTCATACGTGATCTCTGGGTCACAAAGGTCAAATTCAAAATGGGTCAATTGGTAACATTCAATAGTTAGTAGCGGAAGCTACTTTATAGAGACGTTCTGTCTATTTGTCATACGATATCTGTAATTGTGTATCTTACGCAACTTTATTACAGCTCTTTTGCAATGTTTTATTAACTTGAGTAAGGATAAATCTTACTCTAATTTAAATGTAGGTAGTTTACCTGTTACTGGTAGCGTGTCAGCTCAATCTACTTTGATTTTGTAAGGTGTTATATATAATTAATTAAAGTTGAAATGCGATATTTCATGAAGGTTTCATAAAGGTTGATTTTCAATTTGTGCTTGTTACTGAAAGTAGGTGGTGTACAAAAAATTAAATCCAAATCTCTTGTTAGTTGTACTGGATTTTTTTACAAGTTGAGGACCAATTCTAGCTAATTGTTACAATTCTATAAACGATCCATTGCATTAGTCCATTAGCCTTTGCTTTATCAAGCTTAGATGATACGAGCAGTAATAACTTTTCATACTGTTCATACAATGCATGTATATAAATAAACCACACAATAGTTGATTGTACTAATAGTATATGTATACCCTTTAAATCTTCTCTGTGCAGGAACATCCTCCGACGGATATTTATTATATGAACAGGCAATGTGACACCGTAACACTTAGATGAAAATACTAATTAATTTATTTTATCAATCTCTCCAACTTAATATAAAACTCCTTTCATTACATCATTACCATGATGCTACAAGAAAGTAGAACAAGTTTTGTTTATGATTCGGTTTAATTACTCCGTGATACGTCAATTAAATAAACAGGTCTCTTGTAGTTTCACTAAAACCGCAAAGTCTTAACACACCTAAGCCTAAGTCAGTCGATAGGTGAGTTATGGTTTCATTGATAAATGGCAAGTGTATTATATATTATGTTCGAAATATTAAGCTGCTACCTATTTCCTTAGGAGTTTCGTAAAAAGTTTTAGTACTCCAGCCTTCTTCTGACTTTGGTTGGTTACTACTAATCTCAACTTGAGATTGCTGAGATAGGAGTTTTCTGTGGGATGATGATACATATAGAATCTGCCAAAAGAAAACCTAAGCCTTGAATGTAGGTTCATAAAGTTTTTCTTGGAATAAAGTTTTTTGTACGTTCTACAACTTCGAACCACGTACTCAGCAAAGTTTTGGTTATGAATTTTACAGAGCCATCCTATTTGTTGCAGTAGCGTGTTATATGCGTTTAAAAATTTCCAAAGCTACCTAGTTGATCTTCCTTATTTTTGAATATATCGAAGAAAGCTGAGCACATTCTATACGTTATTTAATATCGATTTTCTGACAAACATTTTCTTTTATCTTTATAAGTAACATCGCATAACAGAGCTAGGGGTACATGTTTGCGGATCTTGCATCGCTACTGTGTACAACATTATATTATACAATAATAAATTTAAGTGCCTGTTCTAAAAGCAAAATGGAAAGACATAATTCTTTACCACTCTCCTGTTTTACATCCTTGTTTCCCTAAGTCTATGAACTTACGAACAAAAACGAGGACAATGTTTCCAACAGGATCAGCGAATTAATATTGTTGTCAATAAATTGTCTCCTCCAGTTAGACCAAGTTCTCTGAAACGTTTTTCACACTTGTTCATGTACAGTAAAATTTACGTAATTTGATGCTTAGTTTTTCCTAAAACGATTCTACATACTATTATACTTAGCTGAGTTTTACGAGGGAGAGAAGTAATAAAAAACTGGTCACTAGTTTAGTAGAATGTCTCTAGTGACAGATGCGATGTTTATTACCAATTCAATATTCCGTACTATATTTTCACTGACTGCATCTAGGCACGTTCATCTCAAAATACCAACCCTTTTAGTATGAAAGAACATAAATCTGTATTGTAAACGCTTCTTATTAACATTTTTGTTCAGATTTTTTTAAATTTCTGTAGTGTAACTTTCAAATCAGTTATTTTCGTGGACAGAGTACTTTCTCCACTACAACTGTTCAAGAACGATCTGTTTGGCCAAACATTTATATATTTTCATTTTAGTCGGGTAGATAAGTTTTTGTGAAGTACAATTCTGTCATGAATTATCTTTAGTGTTACATCAAGTCATTTTTGAAAAAAAAATCATTCACAATGTACTAAATTTAGCATTGCAGAGATTTCCAACTGCGGAAAGACTTCTGAACGCTAATAAATTGTAACATTTGACATTGTAACATTGACATTGTAACATTTAATTGTAACATTTGAAGGACACGTGAGTGAGTGAAAGAAAACATTTCAGGAAGGATAAGTGTATTTTATTGTAAGGGCATAGGGATTACCAGCCTTTGAAAGGCCTTCCTCTGTTTGCAAAACAGTTGGTTGGAGACAGTTTGAATGGTTTATGATTTATGCAGACACATTTCATCTTTCTAAAAATGTTGAATTCTCAGTGAAAACAACAATAGATTCTCCTGGAGTGATGTATGCTATACAGCACGACTTTTTATTATTTAGGGCGTTGGGGCAGGGTGCGTTTGGAGAGGTGTATCAAGGATTCTACAAACATCGTGCAGGAGATGCGGTTGAAATGCCCGTAGCTGTAAAGGTATGTAGATATTCTCATTTTCTCTGCATGATAATTTATAATAATAGAATTACCTATTCACATTCCCGTTCACTGCATCCACTTCATTTTGCTTCGGTGGATAAATAAGTCGTACCAACATAAAACAATAGAAACAGTATCCGCTTATCCGCTATACCACCGCACAGACTCGGAGGTTGCTTTGAACCAATTAAATCTGCTAATCATGAACTAATGTGATTCCATCAATTTCAAATGAACAAGATAGCGAAGTATCTACGCTGGGCTTATGCTGTTCACTCAGTCAGTAGGTACTTCTGGGACCATAAAGCTTAGTGGTCTAGAAATCAACAATGTAACTCAATCATAGATATTTCCGTAATAAAGAAAGCACTTTATCTATATTGACTTGTATTTAATTGGAATGATCACGCGTATACCCATAGATAGACCTACTTAATTAGCATAATTAATTAGGTCAAATATGATTTTAGAGAGTCCACAAACAAACGTTCTGTTTGACGGTGCATCGTGCAATTTGCCTTAGTGCATGATAAGGTACGTATAGTACCTAAATTCATAAATGGTTTTTGTTCCACAGACTCTACCAGAGCTGTCGTCCAACCAAGCCGAAATGGATTTCCTAATGGAGGCTCTAATTATGAGCAAATTCAACCATCCCAACATTGTACATTTCATCGGAGTTTGCTTTGACAAACACCCACGTTTCATCATTTTGGAATTACTGGCTGGTGGCGATTTGAAAACCTTTCTGAGAGAATCCCGTCCAAAACCAGTAATTTTATAATGGAATATAAATTAGTTTTAGTCTGTGGTAGTCTATGCATGTTTTGTATTTCGCAACTTCTAGGTACCTCATTTTCGAAAGCATTTCGCGTCCATTTGCAATTTCTAGGTATGATGATCTGTCAATGTTGTCCGCAAATAAAATGGTTTTCTGCTTTCACTCTGCTTGCTTGTATGTAAAACTCAATTTGCGGAAATAATTGTGTGTGAAGTACAGAATATGTATCACTAATTATTTTCATTTGACTTCTGCGTGTTTTCCATTGTAGATAATATTGATTTTTGATTTTAGGAAAGAGCATCACCACTCACTATGAAAGATTTACTTTTGTGTGCCCTGGATGTTGCGAAAGGTTGTAAGTACTTGGAAGAGAATCATTTTATTCACCGTGACATAGCAGCGAGAAATTGTTTGTTGACTACCAAGGGACCTGGAAGGGTTGTTAAAATTGCAGACTTTGGCATGGCTCGCGATATCTACAGGTAATTAACTAGACACTGTTTCATTTCTCTCAACCTGCATGTATAATAATATAATTACTTTAATGCTTCAAATCAAAAGATTCTGGTTTACCAGCAAAGTGGGGGATCCTGAAGCTTTTCCATAATGCTCGCCCACGAAAGTATTTGAAAGGGAAACCTAAAGGGAAAAACAAAAGCTCTATAAAAAGTGTTTCTAAAATAAGAATTATAATATAATATTTATAGTCTACTGTGATACGCTCCATTTTGCGTGGGATGTTCATTAATTATTTGTTTCAAATGCTATAATATGTAATACATATACACGTAACCAATCTTAATATAAACCTACGTAACGTATGCACACGAAGAGAAATGCGTGGAAATATTGCAAGTTTCTTAGTTCTCCACTTAGGTCTTGTAGGTGTATGCATGACTAATTGACAGAGATGGTTCAATGGGGTAATGGATTACTGGGAACATTATACTTATGGATTGAAAGAGGAAAAGCAATTACTTATTCATGGCTTGTGTTATAATATGATAGAGCCGACTATTACAAGAAAGGTGGAAAGGCCATGCTTCCTGTCAAGTGGATGCCCCCAGAGGCTTTCCTGGATGGAATTTTCACTTCGAAAACTGACGTGTGGTAAATCAAACCTGTCCATCTTTACTTTTTTTCTTATGCATTATTCAATGTGTTCTTTCGGCTTTTACTGTCTCCCAACCAAAATTGTATCTACAGATAACAATGTTTGGCTTTCGCTCTTTAGCTTGGCTTGTGGTTCACGCACGTATTAATTGAAGACCGTAACACAAAAACATACATTTATAGACAGGCAACAATACTCTGCTGTCTAATTTCATTTCAATTTAATGCAACGTATAACTACAACTTATTTATTTGTAGATGTTTCCCTGAAGAAAATATTTTCTTTTCATTTATATTACACACATGCTTATGAAATATTTAGGCCGAAGGTTTATTTTCGTTACGCATTGCACGAGTAAAGAAATAATGCTACAATAATATTAGTTGTATATATAACATCAACTAATCACAAGGAAGCAGTCACGTTTATTTTCTAACTAGGTAGTTGTAAGTTCGCAAGATTGTTTTACTCCTTTCATTTTCCTCACAATGTCTACTAGACAGAAAAGAAAGTTGTTTTTACATTCATTCTTCTAATGACCGCATCATGTAATTGGTATGTACTAATAATGTATAATACTATTACTGTAAGAGTATATCGAGCGTTGCATTATATACTCTTTTAGAACAATAGTACTTTACTGCACCATTGGTAGCAAAATCATTTTTTCCTAGCTCTGCTGATTAGAAAAACAGTTTTTACCTTTCAAAGTACCTCTACATTTTTAGTAAAGAGCAAATTACTCACTTTTTAGAACTATATGTAACTACCTAGGTAAGGTACCTAATCAATTGCACTTTTCTGTGAACCTTTGATTAGCTCTAAAAACTTTCTCCGCAGTATATCTTCAAAAAGAAGAGTTTTATTCTTCATTCTAGCGTAGAAGTATTAGATATATTTCTAAACATTTCTAAACAAAAGGCTTTTATACCCATACTACATAGTAGTCATATTTCATTGTAGCATCGCAAAAAGAAAAAACTTGTACTGTAGTTGCTTTTAATATAACTCTTTGCCTTTGCTCCTTTGCGAGTTCATTGTGAACAGTGCTCAATTGTTGACTACTTAAAAGAGAGAAAAAAACAAAAGAATTGTCTTTTCAGCCGTGTATTTCTAAAGTTTCTATTTACTAAGCAGGTGAAGAATGGCGAAAGATCTTTATTCTTTTCTTTAGAGCGTATAATAATATGGGTAGCTACCGTAGCACACTATAATAATAATAGTTTTGCTTTGTTGGATGGCACATGATACATATTATGAAGTATAACCACCTAAGGGCATATCTACGTGAGTGCTTCTACCTGGCTTGAGCCCAAGCCCAATAATTTGCGACCGAAAGCCTCAAATTTGATCAATTTTAACCTCTGATCCCCCAAACCTATCGAGCCCCCCCCCC